>JAAGNO010002308.1:9312-21713 GCA_033439905.1 Ceryle rudis
CTAAGTAGCATTTATTTTTCTAGTTTGTGTTATGAATATTAAGGAGGACCAGAGAGTCGTAGTGACGGATACAGTCTTTAGAAATTTAAACACAATCCACCTTTTTTTTTTTTCCATAATGAAAATAGCTGGAAGTAATAATGAAAATAGGTGAAAGGAAATGCCTCCTTGGCATTTAGGTAGATCACAGGTTAGAAAAATAAGAGTGAATTTATTGCTTCGTGAAGCAGGTCAAAGTTTAGATGTACAAGCACTATAAGGAATACAGGTAGAATTATATGTGCCAGTGGCATATTGCGATACTTTAGAGTGGTGTTTAACAGCATCTTTTAATATTATTATTTTTTCTTTCTAGGGTAAAAAAAAAAAAACAACCAAACAAAACATCATCTTTCTCTATATGTCTAGGCAATAACAAGAATTTTCTAAATCAAACAGTTTAATCCACAGGTGTTTTTACATGTTTAGAATGACTTTTATGAAAATTTCAGGTTCTGTAAACAAGTTGATAAAACCCACTGACAATGGATTTTGCTGTATGTTTGGCAATAGTTAAATCTCCAGTTCTGAAAAAAACATGCAAAAAACTTTTTCTATTTCTGTTCTGTTTCTTTTACTCTGATAAGTGGTTTCTTTGAAAGAAAGGTTGGGAGTGGATCACCACATGCTTCTGTTGTCCTAATTCAGTGCATATTACCCAAACTTTTCAGCACATTGCATTATTTGTCTTCGTCCTTGGCATATAGATATTGTTGAGTGAAAGAAATGGCTGGTGCTATATCTGTACACTGAGTCATGGATGGTGGCAAATGCCCTGTGCGGGTGGTTAAAACAATGGAAGGAAAACAATTGGCATCACAGAGGCAAATCGGTCTGGGCTGCCCCATTGTGATTTACACAAAATTTACTGCTGGATTGGACCAGTTAATGGTAAAGGAAGTATGTCATGTAGATGTTATATAACCAGCTCCATTCCAACTCAAACAAGGACAATACCTCAGGCCATCACAGTAGAGATGCAACATATAGCTGTGCTCATGACTGAGGTGAGGTCTTGACCATGGACACTATCACATAAGCCATCCATGGATATGAAATGTGCTGCAAGTAAACAAGCCAAACAATTAAACCATCTGTGATATGGAGAGCATTGGTTGAACTGTTAAGTATCAGTAGGCCTGGCAAATTGACTATTTCAATTTCGTGAATATACCAAGGTAATGGACATATGCTTACTATATAGTGGAAGCTACTACTGGATGGCTGAAAACATATCCTGTGCTCTATGCTAAAGCCCATAACACTATTCTGGTCCTCAAAACCAAAATCTTGTGGCAACATGGCAGCTCAGAAAGAACTCAGTGAGACAATGGGACTTGTTTTTGAAACAAACTTGTAGACATCTGAACTAAAGAGCATAGTATTGCGTGGATATATCACTTCCCCTGTCATACACCAGGTGCAGGGAAAATTCAGCAGTGCAATGGACTACTAAAGACCTCACTCAAGGTAATGGCTGCTGGGATGTTTGAAAATTGTGATGAGTATTTAGTGAAAGCTATCTGGTTAGTTAACACTGGGGGATCTGTCAATTGAACTGGCCCTGCTCAATCAGAACCTCTAGGTACTGTAAAAGGAGATAAACAACTTATGGTGCATCTAAGGAGTATGGGGAAAACAGCCGGGGTTATTCCTGCTTTGATCCAAGGCAAATCTGCTCATGTGGTTGCTTTTGCTCAAGTACTGGGGTGCACTTGGTGGATAATTCAGGAGTATGGGAAAGTTAGATGTGTACCTCCAGGAGATTTGATTTTGGGTGAGAATAGCCTGTAATTTGAACTCTATGATGCTACTTGTTACATGATACTGCTTGTCACTATTTCTCCAGTTACTTACTACAGAAAGAATCACCCAGATTAATGAAAAACAAACCTGAGCAACTGGCACCCACTATTTTTCTTAAGATCAGCATCTTCACGACAGTTTTTTGAACATGGTCAGCACCAAATATACCATCTGTGAGCTCTGGATGCATGGCACATCTTTCTGTTATGGTCAACATGTGTGTGTGTGTGTGTGTGCACCTCACACTCCTCCTTTTCCTTCTCCATCCCTCAAGGGCTTCATATATTCTGCTTCTGAGGACTGCTTTCCTGTTTGTTGTGATTGCTGTACATTCACTGAGTTGAGTATAAATTTGTAGGCTTTATATTGGCGTTGGCACTAGTTTGGCTGTTTCATTAAATCTGTTTTCACTTCAATCCATGGGTCTCCTCTCCCTTTCCTGATCCCCATTCTCTGCTAGAGAGAGGTCATTGGGTGACAGAGCAACTGCTGCAGTTTAGCCCCTGACACAGGCTACATACAACCAGTTTAAAAGGTTTACTTATTGTTATATCAGAAGATGTTCAAATACAAGATCCTTGGATCATGCAAATTGGACCTGTGCTCACTCCTACTAAGACGTGTTTGTTTTTTAATATCTTGGATTGAATTGTAGTTGACAGTGTAAGATGCTGTGTAAAGACATATGAAAGCATGGTTCTTGTTCCTGATTAATGTACTAAAAGTTCAATAGGAAGAGTGCTGTTCCAGTTTGGTTTGTAAGCTTATGCAGAAAACGTTGGTAAAGCATGTGAATTCCTTCAGCATGAGTCTTTATTAATTCACTCTTTTATGCATTTATAACTCAAATATGGTTTAAACTCTAGCTATGTATGTAAAATATGAAGAGAACTTACTGGTTCTTGGCGACCTGCAAAGTATTTAGAACTTAATAAATAATCTTAATGCCAAAGGTGGTTTCTAAGTAAAACTTTTACTAATTAGCAGTATTTATGTCTAAAATTGCCTGTCTTTAGGACTTCAGTTCAAGAAATTATTCTGCTTTTTTTGGGAAGTAGTTTTGTGCTTCTAACCATTGAACATCAGGGATAAGCTATAACAGTTGTTTCTGGCAAGTTCTAATACATTCAAGCTTAGCTATCAATTATATTATCTCTTAAAATAACTTCTCAGGGATAATCTTTTTTATTTCTTTTGATATGAAACTTGTATAAAGCTTATTATTCGCCATACAGGCAAAATCAGAGAATATTCTAGAGTTTTGAGATTTATTCAAAGAAAAAGCAAATAGAAAAAAAAAAGTAAATAGAAAATATAAACTTCTGCTTGTGTTTCTTACATTCTGAATATGGATTTTTTATTATAAAAACCCAAAAAAGTTACTTGATTTCTCCTAAGTAGTTTAATAGAACTGTGGAATGAGCCACAAAATATAACAGACTTACAACAAGCCACCACACATCCCAAAAAAGTGGTCCTTAAAGAGTCTGGAATGCCATTTTGAAATACTTTGTACTGCAAATAAAGGCATGATGGCTCAAAGACTCTTGAGATCTGGAGCAGGATACTTTATTGATCAGTCCTGGTGTGGTTTGGCTGCTCATGGACAGAATTCTAACAGGCTGCAATATGTTTCTAACATGGTAATCATGGAGGAATTAAACTTTATGTTTTGATATGTATTAGAAAAAATAACCCGAATAGCCTGAAAGCTTTGGTTACCTGCTGACATATGTGTTGAAAATTAATAGATTTTTGAATCTACAATGATGCATGGAAAGGAGGTGTTCTCATCAGGCTGCTGCTCTCAGTAGTTATCCAGAGCTAATATGTCACCAAATTATTTGATGTTGTTTTAAATATTAATTACTAAATCCTCAGAGCCTGGTTATTAGTTAAAAAGTGACAACATGAGGGGCCTGTAAACACACTCTTCAGACAAGTTTACAGCCTGCTTGCCGTATTCAAATTACAAAGTTTCAGGACAGCAGAGTACAAAATTTCTGACATGTAGTGGAGAACTGGATGATACTAAACAATTGCTCTAAGAACTGCTGTAAGGCCTGCATAGAGATTAAGCCACAATTCCCAAGCAGAAAGAGGAAAAATATCATAGGCAAATTATTTCTTATGCTGATGATACTAAACTGGGAGGAGTGGCTGATACACTGGAAGGCTGTGCTGCCATCCAGCAAGATCTGGACAGACTGGAGAGCTGCACAAAGGCAAACCTAATGAAGTTCAACAAGGATAAGTGTAGAGCCCTACACCTGGGAAGGAACACCACCATATACCGGTACAGGTTAGGGATAGACCCACTGGAAAGCAGCCCCATGGAAAAGAAACTTGGAGTCCCAGTGGACAATAAATTATCCATGGAACAGCAATGTACCCTTGTGACCAAGAAGGCCAATGGTATCTAGGAGTGCATAAAGAAGAGTGTGACCAGCAGGTCGATGGCGGTTCTCCTCTCCCTCTACTCTGCACTAGTGAGACCACATTTGGAGTATGTTTTTCAGTTCTGTTCTCCCCAGTTCAAGAGGGACAAGGAAATACTAGAGATAGTCCAATGGAGAGCTACAAAGATGATGAAGGGACTGGAGCACCTCTCTTATGAGGAAAGGCTGAGAGCCCTGGGGCTCTTTAGTCTTGAGAAGACTGAGAAGGGAACTTAAACATAAATATGTTTACAAATATCTGAAGAGTGGGTGTCAACTAGAAGGGGACAGTGTCTTTTCAGTTGTGTCCTGTGATAGGACAAGAGGTAATGGTAGCAAGGTGAAACATAGGAAGTTCCACCTCAACATGAGGAAAAACTTCTCTGTGAGAGTGGCAGAGCACTGGAACAGGCTGCCCAGGGAGATTGTGGAGTCTCCTTCTCTAGAGACTTTCGAGACTCTCTTGGTTATTCCTGTGTGGCCTGCCCTGGGTGTTCCTGAGCTGGCAAGGGGTTTGGACTCAATGATCTCCAGAGGTCCCTTCCAACCCCTACCATTCTATGATTCTATTATTCTTTGATTCTATGATTCTCTGTTCATTGTCCACTATAGTAAGCTTCTGTAGTATAGCTAGTGATGGTTTTATTCTCTTACCACCCCAAGCACCAAGGGCATGTTGCATCCTACCACAGAGCTGTTTCTATAGAGATGTATGAGGGACCAAATGGTGAGACACAATCATCAATCTGTTTCTTAGGATCTGTCATGCAGGAAAGCCTCTTCATCTGTGACAATGTAGTCACCTGGTCGAAGATTGCAACTGCTATCAGTTTCTTGCCTGTATCTCCTTTTAATTCATTCTTCTGTGTGTCTCAAAAGTTATAGAAAAGACTATCTGCTTTTTACACTGTTCTGTAAAAGGAGAAATTAAGGGACATGAGTATATAATACTGAGTGAGAAAAGTGAGGTGAGCATGATTACCGAGTGACATTGTAGCAAACAGCAATGAGATTAACATGAGTGTCTTGTCTTTTGGAAATGACTGAAGAATTTTTTAGTTGCAGGGAGATGAAAATGTTGTGCTTGTTCAACTGGGGCTGCAGAATGTGTAATACAATTTTTGGCTTTCCTGTGCTTTGGAAGTTGAAGTATCTCAGCCCTTTTTTATGTTTACTCAATATCTGAAGTAAGCCAGGAAGCAAATCTCTCTCAGAAACGCCATTTTTCAAATACTGGTCCATAATCTTTTGCCTGAGATAAAACCACTCCAGACAACTCAGTAAAGCTAGGACTAGTCCAAAAAAATCAAATTTGCATATAAACTGTTTGCTTAAGTTGTGCCCCAATCTGTACAGACTTTTTTTTTTTAAGAGTTTATATTTTATTTTTCTTTTGTCTCACAAATAGGTGGTGGTGTTTGCTTGTTTGGGGTTTTTTTTACCATTTTTAGTTCCTTGGGAAAATTGATACCAGGAAATCAGAAATGTTATGGATGAGTTTATGGTTCTTCAAAGAATATCAAGCCTCTTTGATCCAAAATTATGCCTGCCACTCACAGAAAGCAGTTAGTGTGATGTTTGTGGGTGGAATAAATAACTGACTGTTATGCATTTCTCCCTGTTTCCTTTTTAACTTTGAGACACCACTAATTTGTTTATCTTAACTGCTAGATGCCGTCAGAAGATCTTGACCTGCCTAGTTTGAGGATCACTACACTGATGTATAGAATCATAATCATTTAGGTTGAAAAGGATATTCAAGATCATTGAGTCCAACCATTAACCTAACACTGCAAAGTCCACCACTAAACCATGTCCCTAGGTGCCACATAGACACATTTTTTTAATAACTCCACGGATGGTGACTCAACTACTTTCCTGGGCAGTCTGTTCCAATGTTTGATGACCTATTTGTGAAGAAATTATTCCTAATATCCAACCTACCCCCCCCCCCCGGCACAATTTGAGGCCATTTCCCTTCTACTGTCATGTGTTGCTGGGGAGAAGAAATCGACCCAAACGTCTCTACAATCTGCTTAGTTGTAGAGTGCAATAACATCTCCCCTGAGCCTCCTTTTCTCCAGACTAAAAAAACCCAGTTCCCTCAGCCACTCCTTATAAGACTTGTTCTTTAGAACCTCCACCACTTTTGTTGCTCTTCTTTGGAAATGGTCCAGCATCAAAATGTTGTTCTTTTAGTGACGGGCCCAAAACTGAACACAGTATTCAAAACCAAAGTGTTATGAGAATTAGGGCTTTTCTTTCTCAGAGAAGAGAAAGATATTGAATGACAATACTGATCAGTGTCTTTCTCAGGCAGTCGAGAGCAGCTTAGATAAATATACAATTTAAGTAGATTAATTAATAAGGAAAAAGTTGGCTTTCTGTTTCTGACTTCTAATTTTATTGAGTTGGCCATGGTGGTTTTACTTCAGGCCTAGGATTATGGTTCTGGATCTGAGAAACTGTGTGTGGATTTTTGTCACTGTGTTCAGATAACATAGGAACACCTTTACATGCTTAATAGTGTTGAGAGGGAAGGGAGGTCTATTAAGTCTAAGACAGTATATTCATTCAAGTACATGGGACAATATTGAAGCGTAATCTGTAGGAAGGACAGTTTACTGCTATTAAATTGTGAAATTTCATGGAATGATTGTGAAACTTGTGGCAGAATAGAATGTTTCAGATTCTTAAAAACATCTGTGTTCTGCATGCAGTAAAATGCTTTATTTGTGTGTTGTTTTTTTTCTCTCATTCAGATACTGTAAAATACCCTGTTGAAAAGTCTACTGTGTCATGGTAGCTGTCCTTTTTCTTCCCTAACAAAGTAGCTATCTGATAAGCTGTGTCCCTGGAGCTCATTTACTGTAGACATGTATATTTTGTCAAGTGCTTTACCGGATGGATGAAAGTGGTATACCTATGCCTTTGGATATAATCATGCAGTTTGTGCTTCTCATTATCAACAGAAAGGCCAAACTAATCAGCAATACATACTCCCATTGACATTAGGTAGCCTACTTCTTGTCTTGTTTTGTGCATTTCTGCAGTGAAAGGCAGTTTGTATTCTAGTGATTGACATTCAAGATCAGGAATAGATAAGATTTTAAGAAATGTTAGCTTAAGGCTCTACATCACATAGGAAGCTTATGGCAGACTGTTGGAATATAGGTCTTTTTGATCTCCATGTATTGACATAACAGCAGCAATTTCTTAGTGAGAGATGTGATAGGCTACAGTTGCAAAATGATGAGAGAACCTTGACTGAAAAAGCAAGTCAATGAAAGGGTTTATGTTATAAAGGAATAAGATTTCTTTAATTAATTAATCCACATAAGCAGATAGCCTAATAATCGATAAATGTAATAAAGTAGCATTCTTTTTTTTTTAGAATATATGTGATTCTGCTGACATGTTTAATACATTAAGAAAACCTTTGCCTAGGTCATAGTTTTGATTTGGTCTAAGGCAATTCAGAGAGTCATTTGAGATAAAATTGAATCAGGTTTTGGTACCTGAAAGGAAGGACACACGTGTCCAATTTGACACAACCGTGTGTTTGCAAATTATCATGTATGTAAATTACATGTGATAACTTTTTTACTATAATTAATCTCCTTTTATGAGATGAATTATTTTTCATTCCTAGGTAATAAATCTGAATACACGCATGGAGCCACATGCTATAAGAAATGCAAAGGATAAACACAAATGATACTGTCAGTTTTTAGGGTTAGAAAAATTTATACTGACTCAACTGGGAAGAGGATCCCAAGACTTATAAATGTCTAACTTTGGTTGGTGTACTATGAAAATGTAGCTATATAAATGAAATCACAAAATTGTGGAATTCCTTTGAACACAAGGAGTATTGTAGACTTCTTAGAGAAAACTGATTTTTTTTTTTTTAACTTTTTTTTTCAAAATATTCAGATGAAATCCAGTGTCTATGTTGGTCTTTCCTATAATGACCTTTTTGGCATCATCTGCTGGGTTATAGTGTGTTTTACTTCACAGAGTTTAAACAGAAGCTTCTTGACAGCTCTACTTTTCCATGGTGATTTTTGTTGTCTTTCTGTTTATAGCAGTTTTTTGAATGTATTTTTTGTTCAAAAGAACCAAACTGATCAAGGAATTGTCAGATCTGTTAGGAATCAGATTTTTTAGTAGCATCACTTTTATTAACCATAGAATCTTTTTGCACTTCTAAAATTCTGAGGAAGGGGGTGTCTCTTGTACTTGAAATCATATTTGGAGCTAAATTTCATGGCATAGGCCTGCTCTAGTACCATGTAACTCTGGAGGAGTCTAATCTCTATTAAAGCCTCAGTTTTTAGATTGTTTTCCTATGGGAACAAAGTTTACACGATACATTCCTTTCCTAGTCTTTTTTTTCCTGTACCCTCCTCCCTGCATGAACAAATTCAGGATGTTTGTGAAAATAGGAGGCAATTCCTCTTCTGAAGAAAAGGCTCCTTTAGAAGCTCTCCCCATATTAGACATGGGAGAATTCGCATGGAACAGCTTTTCATGGGTGTGGAACTTTGCAATGTTTCTTGCCCACATGGATTCTTTGATCTATAATGAGGGGTGAGGTCACAGTACAGGGCTATTAAAGAATCATTTAACAACTCTATTGAAAGTCAGCCTTCATTTATTATGATGTTCTCACAACAGTTGTTTACCTCAGAGCTCTTCAGGCAAGCAAGTTTGTCCTAGAAATATTTGGGGTTTTTTTCTGCAGTGTTGCTGACCAGCATAGTGTTTATCATATGCTTACATGTATTCAAGACTCATTGCTTTGTCAGTCTGCTTAGAGAGTCTCAGTATGGCGACCATCCTTAAACCCAGGTTAGACTTCATGCAAATATGGCAGCAGCATTTTTCAATTCAAGAATTTGGATTTCTCCATGGTGGCCTCGCTGCTAGAGTGCTCACCTCTGAACAGGAGAGCATCAGGCTTGCTTTGTCACTTGAAAGCACTCTCAAATGTAATTTGTAATAATTTGTAAGCTGTTTGCTAGGGCATATGGACGTTAGGAATCTGGATTTGATAGGCCATAACTGTTATGTTCTGGTCTATCGTACTTTACAAATACTAAATAAACTGAATTTCTGAATATCATCACACCTGAGCTATGAGGAAACTCATCCCCTGATCTGAATGTTATCATTAACTCCAAGACAAGCCAAAACCAAGATCTTGGATCCAATTTCTTGTTTCCTGAGTAAAGGGAAAATTATATCAAGAGTATGTGACCCAGGGTGGCATTTAATTGCATCCTTTCAAACTATTTACATTTCCACCACTTATAGATGCATAAGTCACATGAGGCATTCTTTATAAGAAGGAAAAAGAAAGGTGAAAAGCTTATATTAGGAGGATGATGCTTTGCAGAATGCTTGGGGCTGGCAATGGTATGGTACGTAGCACTGAAGTATTTGGGAAGAGACAAAGGCTGTGCAGTGTTTAGATTTATTTTTTCTTGGAGTGATAAAGTTTTTGAAGTTATTGTTGCTGTTTATAAAACAGCTGTTCTAAGTAGGTGTTGCTTCCAAGGCTATGTGTTTGCCTGGGTGAAAGTTGCTTTTCCCCTAACATTGCAGCTGCAGATGACAAGTTATGTGAACTGAAGACAGCGTGTACCACTTGTAAAGAATCTACAGGAAACATTATTCTTTTTTCTTAGGTTCTCCTCCACAATGAAGAAAAGAATACAACAAAACAAAATATTACAAGTACATAATGGTCATACATTCCTGTTTCTTTTGCCCTTTAACACTATATTTAGAATGTTTGTTTGGTATGATCATATGTGACTTTTAAAAACAATGTCCATATTCGCTAAGAGAAAAGGCCTTCTTTGGTGGTAGATACTCTATGGAAACAGAGTTTTCATCTCCGTTTATTTTCTCTTAAATGAATATTTTTACTGTAGGCTCAGCCTTGTTTGCATCTGAAATAAATTAAACATTAGTCACAGACTTAATTGAAAATAAGATTGGATTTCCAACAGTAGACCTTTAAATGAGAATCTGAATCGCATGTGCTATAACCACTATAGCAAGTACATTATTATTAGTTCCCCTGCCTTTTTTTTTTCCTACCTTTTTAGTTCCTGAATCATGCGGTAATATTCCAACTATTTATTTTTCCTTAGAGCCTCTTTCAAATATTTTGTTGTAAGAGTGTTAAAGAGTTACATGTTGCTATAAAATAAACTTCAAGAAGTCAAAGGTCCTCACAGATGGTACTACTTTTTTTGTATTTACAGGTATAAAATGTTCTATTATAAAAAAACTCTTATGAGAAGGATTGATTTATTCAGGGAGTAGGTCATATGAACAGACAGCACAGAAAGAAATACAACCAATTCAACCAGATTTTCCTTTCTCTCTCACAAACCTCTTGTTTCAGACACATAAATGATTGCTTGTGCAATCATGGGTTGTTTGTTTTTTTCCACAACTAAGTCTACTACATAGGATTATTTGTCTTTTACAACTAGGCTTCTAGTACAGTTATTTACTAATACACATAATAAGACCTCATCACATTTGACACAGTCATTGCTTGATAACTTAGGCATCAAAATATTGATATGAATTATTAACTATTAAGAACTATTTGACATCTATAAACTTAGAGAAATTGCCTGGGCGTTCATCTTTCCAAAATATTGCCTAGCCTTTGGTTCACACATTTAGAAACTTTTTGTACCTAACTTTTTTTCTTCAAACCTTTTTTTTTTTTTTGAGCTGGAGATAGAAGTATAATTAGTGATAAATGATCTTAAACAGTAAGAATTTTTTTGACTTTGGTGGTGTTATGTTTTTACATCTGTTTAGCAGCTGTAATAATCAGTGGTAATAGAGATAAAGGTGTAATGTAAAATCTGCATGAATGGATGTATTTTAATAGATTATCTTTGTAAGAACTGGCACTGTAAATACACATACAAGTTTTTTGTGCATTAACAAAAATTTATGTATATGTGATTATGTATATATACACATATATCTGATACACTTTTGAGGTTTTATGGTTTCAGATCCCTTAATAAATATTTTTGTCTGTGTAACTGTAGTACGTCTACTGGATTTTGTACAGTTCTTCAGCACCAAGACACATGCACATCCTTTGTCAGCAATAGCCTGTGATATAAACCAAATGTCTTCTTAGTAGACAAATATTATAAAAGTTGACTATTTTAATTCAAGTACTGAAAGAGATGAAAGGTTCTAGGTGATTGTGGTACAAAACTAACCCTTGTACTTAAGAAGTGCCTCTAAGGCACAGAGTAGCGAAGAGTAGTTTAATGTGTGCAATTTTGACTAGTACAAGCAGTCAAAGAGGTTGCAGATGGTGCTGGATCCTCTTTGGTAAGCCTCTGAGGACATTTCGAACAGACAGGGAAAACTAAGGTATCATTAAATCAATATCTGGTGGTCAGCATGTTCTGGAAAGTTTCAGGTGTGTATCTAACTGAGTGTTTTAAAAAGTTTTAGTAACATAAAAAAAATAGTATTTATAATATTTTACCTTGGAAAGAACCTTTTTTGCTAAAGAAGTTCCACAAACAGGAGCTTTGAATAGTGGCCTTTGTATAATGCCTTATCAAATAGCTAACTTGATGAAGATTTTCCTGTGTTACTCTGTGTAGTCTTCATTATTACATACACTGAAAAAAATAGACTTAAACTTTCAGAATTAATCTTTTTCATTCCTTTTTACTGGATGTAGCATTACTTTAGCAGTAGAATGGAAGTCAACATTTAAAAATCATGTCTCTGAGGTTTCCTAATCCTCACAATTTGAAACATCTGTTTCTGAAACTTTTCTTGATGTTAACGTTGATACAAACTTTTACTGTAGCTCTAAATAAATGTTATTCCAACATCATTATCATTAACCTTGGTGCTATCTAGATGCTTTTTATTAAATAACTGAGAAAATGTTTGGGAAAATGCCTATTTTGTTACAGTGCAAATTTCATAAACAAGTTATGACTTACATTTATACTTTTTCTCAGAAGAACATGTGGCAATTGAAAGTACAAAGGTGATCTTGTCCATCAGAAAAGGTGACTGTCTTTCAATTCACCCACAGGTCGA
>JAAGNO010002308.1:24843-36160 GCA_033439905.1 Ceryle rudis
TAAAATCTAAATTAAAATGTAGATAATTAAAATATAAAAATATGTTAAAATATAACAATAGACACCCTTCAGGTATAAACTGGTATATCACCATTTGAATTTAAGTGAACTGTCAGTTTGCATCAGGAAAGATTTTTTCCTTCTTCCTTAGAGTAGTAATTTTGCTTGTAAACATAGAATCATAGAATCATCTAGGTTGGAAAAGACCTTCACAATCATAGAGTGCAACCAGCTCTACATGCTCTAATGTCCAAACTAAACCTCCCCTGGCACAACTTGAGGCCATTTCCTCTTGTTTTATCACTTGTTACTTGGGAGAAGAGACTGGCACCCACCTCTCTATAATGTACTTTCATGTGGTTGTAGAAAGCAATAAGGTCTCCCCTCAGCCTGCTTTTCTTGAGGCTAAATAACCCCAATTGCCTCAGCCACTGCTCATCAGACTTGTTCTTCAGGCCCTTCACCAGCTTAGTTGCCCTTCATGGAACATGCTCCAGAACCTTGTCTTTTTTATACTGAGGCACCCCAAACTGAACACAGTTCTCATGCAGCCTCACCAGTGCTGAGTAGAGGGGAACATTAGTTCCCTAGTCCTGCTGGCCACACTATTTCTGATACAGACCAGGATGCCATTGGCCTTCTTGGCCACCTGGACACACTGCTGGCTCATATTCAGTCAGCTGTTGACCAACACCCCCAGGTTCTTTTCTTTTCCAGCCACTCTTCCTGAAGCCTGTAGCATTGCAGGGTGTTGTTGTGACCCAAGTGCAGGACCTGGGGGGAACAGCCTTTACATTTTTGGGGTGTTGCAATGTCTGTGACTAAGCAGAAGTATCTGTTTACAATAAAACCTGTGTTTATTGGTTTCTTAGGAAACACCAGGCTTTGAGGAAGATTTTGAGAAGCAGGAAACCAAGCAGATATGAAGAAAAAACTCAGCTCAAATAGTACTGTGTTCCAAGTTGGCCCTACACTTCTTCCAACATTTCTCCCTACACTTCTTCCTGTTTCATCTGTGTTTACTCTAGCTCTGTGTTGCAGTTATCAGTGCTCATCTGTACACAGGACATGCTCACATGCTGCTCTTTAAAGTTCTGATTTACTTAAACCTGCCTTGTAGTATAATATAAAATTGTACATATGATTTCTAAGTCATCAGTAGCAAAATGTGAAAATGTAGCATCAGTAAGAAAAATGAAAAAATTAAAAAACATTGCTTTTTCTCTTTCCCCAGGGTGAGGAAGAACCTGATACATATAAGTAGCAACACTAATAAGGTACATCATCCTTAGCTGGGGAGGTGATACTGGAGCAGTTCTCTCTGTGTATCCTTTCTTTCCTCTTGTAGAGACTAAAACCGCCTTCTTGTAATTTCCTCTGTATTTTCACCATTTACAGAATGTTTTGCATATGCTGAATATGTGTTTTTCTTCCCTTGATAACCACCTATAGTCAGCTCTCTAAGTTGCCTCCTTTACTGTTCTGTAATTGACAATTTATGTTTTGTACTTATACCACCCAGGCCATGGTATTAGTGTGCACATGTGTAATCCTGGTCTCAATTATCATTCTATGCATGTGCTTTTGGGAGCCTCTTCTATGAGTATGGGACCACCATCTTCTAGTTAAAGAACTCAATACAATAGTTTTCATATACCTAATTATCTGAATGGTGATAAAATCACAGTATTTACAACAATTTAACTGCATGAATCTGGGGCTTTGTTGTTATTTTAAGGTAACTGCAGTATAGAATTTGTTTCCACAATATATAAAAAGAAAATTTGTAAGCTATTAATTGATATGAATGATTCCAGAGCAGACAATTACAGATATTTAGTGCATGGTCCTACCTTCCTTCATCTGTCAGCTGAAGCTTTGTTCTCTCTCCATTCCAGGATTCTTAGCTGCATGGTTTATCCACTGCAATACAGAACAGTTTTCAGCCAGGTTGTGGTGGGCTTTTGAAAGTCATGTTATTTTGATTTCTATCCTTGTTATTCTCTGTGATGTTTCTCTAACTTATCTTTCCCTGCTTTCTCAATGATTACAATGGCTTTCTGCCATGGAAGATGTTTTTGGTGGCCTTTGTTAGATAGTGGCATTATCTCTAATTTATTCTATGCTTTTCCTGAGGCAAAGTAGAGGCAGCTGTTACGAGACATGGTAAAAGAAATGTATTAGTTTCTTGTTAGGTGGAAGACAAAATGTACAGTAGTAATATGCTAATATTGAGATGGAGAAATACACAGGAAAATCATACCAGGTGTTGAGCCATAGATATGAAGTCTTTGGAAAACTACGACTAACATTTAAAATATGACAGCACAGCTGGGTGCTGGTGATGGAGAAAATCCCTACCTTGCACGTTAAAATTAATGATTGACATTGTGCTTCAGGCTTAATTAAGTCACTAAGAGTATTGTCTAACTTGCCAAGTGACATTGTTGTTGAAAACCAAAGCAAAACATTTCTTTTACAAAATTCACAGTTCATAAGTGAAATATTTTTATAGGGGGAAGCAATTTATTTTATTTATATATATTTTTGTTTGTAATTTGATTGCCAGTTCCCGTGTTGTTCTTTTCTAAGTAAACAAAACCAGATCAGCAACTCTACTTGCAATTATATTTTTTAAAGTCTTTGATATCATAATTAACCCCGTTCCTGTTTCTCTTCTCTCTTTTTCAGAACTTTTTCTTTCATAATTCTAAGTTATCAGTCTGAGCATGTTTTTATTTAAACAAAGTTTTCTGTTGTTTTCCTGTGAAAGCTTACATCTTGGTAGGTATCAGCATGGTAAAGATAGTCTCAAGTATTCACCTAAAGATGTTTCATACGGATGATTTGTAGGAAGGTTTAGAAGAGATGCCTTTGAAGTAACCAGACTTAAAACTTTGAACTGTGAGAATTTACTTTATTATAACCCTTCAGGCATGTAATATGTATGCTTTATTATAACTCTTGAAGATCCTCCTTTCGCTTTTTCATCGTTTTTGGGTGCCTTGCTGATACAGACCTACCTAGTCTATAAAATTTGCACTTGAAATTGCAAAGGGAAAAGTGCCACACCCTCCAACTGGAAGAGACTTGAAACTTTTTTTTTTCTCCTTTCCTTCCATATTCAGCACAAATCTGAGCTATTGATTACATTTGGATGTAACCAATTATTTTTAGTTGTTTCACTTTGGATAGCTATATATTCAGCATGCAAGAGAAAGAATTTCCTCTTGAGAACAATGGGCAAGCTAAATCTCAGAGATATGAGTCCTCTGGGTTCAAGTCTGGTTGCTTCAATATCCTATGTGAGCATGTGAGATCCCTAGGCTCTTTAGCATGCACATACTTGCCCTAGCATTTCCTGTATCTTTTTAAGCCTGAATCCTCATCTTGGATCTAAAAAATATTTGACAAGAGAAATTATAGTACTTTCTAAAGAGGATGGATTTTACCAAATAGATTTTGAAATGATAAAAAATGCTTTGCTGGAACAATGCCTTATCAGCTTTCATTTGTTTCCATTTACAAGAAAAGGAAATATATATTACAGGGAAGCTAAGCATTCTGTCTCCATTTTTTTTGCACTAGTTTCAGAAGCAAGACTGTGAGAATGGCAGCTGTGTTTTTCTTCCATTTTGTGTTTCTTCCCAGTGATGTTTTCTGTTGTGCCCCTCTATGGAAAAACATGAAAGGATGACAAAAAAAGCCTTTGACTCTAATGTGGTTACAATTGATCTTCTTTGCAGATTAGCATGTTTTTAAGTGTACTATCCATGCAGAACATCAATAAATAGTATGAAGATTTATTTCAGATTAAGCTCAGCAAAACAATGAATTTTCTCCAATAGATATAACTCTTATTTTTCAAGTGTAAATCAAACATGCCTGCTTTTTCAGTTGGGTAGTTATCAGAATACTAAGACTAAGCAGACAAAGTAATACTTTATTTCTCCCTTTTTCCTAAAATATCAATGACAAAATGTGATTTCAGCTGGCATATTACAGCATCTTGGAATGAATACAGAAAAACTCTAACATGCATTAGCTAGAAATCTTTGATTCCTTGCAAGAAAAAGTGATTTGTTCAGGGCTGCTAAAATATGTCTGCAGACATTCCTGGCATGATATTTCTATGTCACTGCCACATTTTTAGAAAATGTCTGCCTAGTATGATCTATTCTAAACTAACTTGTGTATCTAAACAAAAGGGAAGAGTGGGTGGAAAGCTAGGTGCCTGGAAGAAATGGACATGGGGGTGCTGGTCAACAGCTGACTGAATATGAACCCAGTTGACTTCTACAAAAGTAAAGTAACTCAAACCAGTTCATAGGGTGATGTAATTACCAGGAGAATGACAAATTATTAGTGTCTTCATATCCATCATTAGTGTCTTCAATCCATCAGCAGATGGATTTTGACTGAAACTTCAGTGTGAATGCTAAACATGTGTGAGCAAATTAAAACCTGGGTTTTGCTGTCTGTGATACAGAAAGTCAAAGTACACTGAAGAGATTTAGTTTATTCTTACGCATTTTTTTGGGACATAGTTACACTAAATTTCTTTTCCAACATTTAATACTCTGAGCAATGTTCAGAAGCATTGTTAGCATT
This sequence comes from Ceryle rudis, assembly GCA_033439905.1. Classification (NCBI taxonomy): domain Eukaryota; kingdom Metazoa; phylum Chordata; class Aves; order Coraciiformes; family Cerylidae; genus Ceryle; species Ceryle rudis. The sequence continues at coordinate 29,455 of JAAGNO010002308.1, forward strand.
TGAGAAGATAACATATTCACCCACATAAGATTAGAAATTTCTCTTATGAGATGTGTAAACCAGAGAAGACTAGAGAAGCAGATCAGGGCAAGAAGCTTGGGTTTAGTTTGGTTTTCTTTCTTTCTTCTTTTTTTTTTTTTTTTTATGATTCTTGAGCCTGATCACTTTTATTATCCCTATTAATGACCATGCTGTCACAGTATGATGATGGGTGGGCTACTGAAGTTAATCACAAAGCTGGGAGGCATTATTAGGCAGACAAATATCTTTGAGGAAGAACTAGATGCACTGTCAACTGAAAAAATGAAAAGGAATTAATTGCATATTTCAGGCCACGTGCCTGAGGTTTGTTACCAAGGGCTGTCAGTTGACAATTACAGGCTATAAGAAATGTACATGTTTGCACAATGATAAATACCAACAATGTGATGTGACAGTGAAAAAGACAAATTTGATCCCAGGAGATATGACCCCAGACATTGTTGATCATAAAGGAGATATACTTCTGTGAAATATTGTGTACAGTTCTTCTTATCAGTATTTAAGAATAATAGAATCACTTTGAAGAAGAATATAGAGTCATGGTGAGTATACTATTGTAAGAATAGGAACATACGATACTAACAAGATAGGATAAGAGTAAGAAATACTGTAATAAGAATAAATCCAAGAATATTAGTTTCATTCTTGAGATATACATGATTGCCTTCTTCATGGAAAAAAATAATAAAAATTGTTAGTTATCCAGGTCTGGTTTAGTCCCGTTTGTATAGCAACCATGAAAGTATGTTGATTATTCCTTTTTTTTTTTTTTTTTTTCTCTTCAAAGGGAAGATGACATCTAAACAATCCTGGGTTTTAATGCTTGTTTGTCTTACTGCTATATGGCTATCAGTACAAGTATCAGTTTTTATGCAAATACAGCCTAGGTGATAGGTTATCAAAAAAAAGAAAATGTTCAGTGTAGGGTAAGAAACATTTGAGAAAAAGACCCCACCGTTTTCCCTTACTATTAAACTTGTTTGCTTTGTATGTATCACCCAGAGTTGATCAGATCTGAATGACTTTATTAATAACTTTAGCATTTAATATATACAAGGACCTGGAAAAATCTGAGATACTGTCAGATCTGTGTCTTAATGGATAAAGAGGCTTCTATGTGAAACTGTGTCTTGTCTTCCTACAGTATATTTTCTCTTAAATGTGATCATCCTTCTATAGCTTTTATTAAAAAAGTAAATTGGCTTTCATTATTTCAGAGGATAAGGTTAGAGGTACAGCCAAAATCAGTTTCTATGGTATGGTTCTATGGCAAAGTGGTGTAGACACTTTGTTATGTTTAATTAAAATCCACAGCTGTAAGCATTCCACGGATCCTTTAACTCTAGTGATAACTGCAGTGATAACATGCCTGCCTAAATTAATCAATTAGTCTGGATATCACACAGAATAGTGGGGTTGGAAGGGACCTCTGAAGATCATGTAGTCCAATCCCCCACCAAAGCAGGTACACCTAGAGCACATTACACAGATTTGCATCCTGGCAGGTTTTGAAAGTCTCCAGGGAAGGAGACTCCACTACCTCCCTGGGCAGCCAGTTCCAGTGCTCCATCACCCTCGCAGTAAAGAAGATTTTCTTAGTATTGAGGTGGGACTTCCTGCATTCCAATTTGTGCCTGTTGTCCCTCATACTGTCACTGTGCATCATTGAAAAGAATCTGGCCCTACCATCCCTTCATATATTTATAAACATTGATAAGAACCCCTCTCAGTCTTCTCCAGGATAAACAGCCCTGGGTCTCACAGCTTTTCCTTGTAAGAAAGATTTTTAGTCCCTTAACAACCCTTGTAGTCCTCTCTTGGACTCTTTCCACTAGTTGCCTGTTGCTCTTGAACTGGGGAGCCCAGAACTGGGCACAATACTCCAGGTGTGGTCTCACTAGAGCAGAAAGGGAGGGGGAGGAGAACCTCCTTTGACCTGCTGGTCACACTCTTAATGGGTACATATTTTACTATATTTCATAACATATTCTGACAATCTGGGACAAATAGATTTTTTATAGTGTTGAAATCTACCACTTATTTTACTTGGAAGAATTTTTCATGTTCATAACCTTCAGTATACTAATTATTGGTGAAAACACTGTGGTTTTATTTATTCCTTTTGAAGGTGAGACCTGAATAGAAATAATATGAAAACATCATATTTCTTACATTGCATTTCAAAGAAGTGTTCTCAAGTTAGAAATTTTCCTGTTTTCAGCTTGAAAAAAAACCAAACCAAACACAAAACAAGTTTTTCAAAATCAAAACTTTGTATGGAACCGTAGAACTTTTCCTCATGCTTAACAGTGAAGCTTCAGGTGTCATTTAGAATGAGTTACATGATCCTGCTTGGCCTTAAGCTCTAGCTACAGAAAAGCATTGTCTCCTGTACGTTTTATTATGTCTATTAACCCCACTCATACGTTTCTGATACTTTAGGAAAGTCCTTTGGCTCTCAAAGAGAGATATTTCTATTTAGTCAACTGAATCCTGTTCTTACTGTTCAAAACAAAGAAAAAATACAGTGGAAGTGTGCTCTGTTACCACCAGGATGGTTGGTGGGAAGCTGCAGCAGGCCAAGTCTCCAGAGTGCAGCTCTGGGTTGACCCCATTATGTTAGTGTCCTGGGTTCAGATAGGATAGGGTTAGTTTTCATCAGAAGCTGGGAGGGGGGATCTCAATCAGCATAGACAACCTAACCAGGCAAGGTGTTATTCAATACCATACTGATGTCATGACCAGTACATAAAGACAGGGATGTGGAAGCTCCAGGGGATGGATGTTCACACCCCCAGGAGGTTGGTCTTCACAGTTCATTAACCATTGGTTCTTTGTGGATATTTTGCATTGTTATTTATTAATACTGTAGCTCTTTTTGTTACTTATTTTGTTGTGCAGTTGTATTAAAACCCCCTTATCTCAACGTATGGTGTCTTTTATACTTTTTTCTGCTTTTTCTCCTTCCCATGAGAGGGAGGGAGGTGTGAAGCAGCCATGTGGGTGTTTCTAAACTGCAACAGATAAGATGAAGGTCCTTGACTCAGTGTGCTCCCCAGGCTATGTTTAATCTGCTAAACAAAAACAACTCAGGAATAGTTATGGTTTCTGAGAACAGTGACAACTCAGTAGTCCATCTGTGTGGCACTTGGCCTTAAAACTGTGTTGCTTCCCAGTGGTCTCAGTGAAAGCATACCTGAGTGTGAGAGACAAGGGAAATTTATTTTGCCCTTTAAAATGTCTGAAATAATGTAATGACTGTGATCTATTCTACCAGAATAGCATTTTCATAGCATGAAACTGAGTGAGGTTTTTTTTTTGCATATGCTAGAATGTACAGTGCGGGTTATTTATAGTCGTAAAGATTTCTTTGGCTTGAACTGGAGAGACTGCCAGATTGCCTTGTCTTCTTCATGTTGCCTAAGGGGAGTGGTTGTTGGTATGTGCAATGAATTGTGACTAGGCCCTGCCTAGGTCAAAACTGTGCCAAGGGATGCACTGATGGGCCTATGGATTTTCAGCAGTCTTGTGCTCAAACTTACTTCATTTTCACTGTAGCATAGATGTAGTAACAGCCTGAGCTTCTGACTGCACCACAGAAACCACTGCAGTACTGTTGCTTGAGCCAGGACAGTTGGCAGGTTGAGAAGTCACCTCACACCAGCTGGCTTTGATTTGCCCAGAGACTCCCAAGACTGCCTGTCTCTTGTGAGAGCAAGTGATTGGTCTCTTTTCTTCTGGCTAGGCTCATTGAAAGAGCTTTAAACTAGATCTGAAGGGGGAAGGCTTGCTAGAGACAAGCCTGGGGGTGGCACATCAGTGTTTATGATATGGGGTGCTGGTGAGGTCCTTCAGTCTGCCCTACCAGTGGAGGTAGGGGAATGAGTACCATGTGATGGCAAAAACAGGAGGGATATTGATGGCTTTGAAATTATAGTGGTGCCTGGGAGTGGTCAGGTGGAAACCAGGTCTCCTTACCTCTAAAAGGTGATGGGGTCACGGGCCCAGCTGGAGTGCATCTATACCAGTGCATGCAGTATGGGTGGCAGGCAGGAGGAGCTGGAAGATGTTGTGCAACAGGAAAACTCTGGGCCTGAAGAATGATCATGGGCCAGCAAGAGAGCATCTGAAGTGCAAGATAATGGAAATCCAGACAGTAAGTCACTTTTGATGGGGGTCCAATTTAAATGCCTCTGTGCAAATGCATAGAGAATGGGAAACAAACAAGTGGAGTTAAGTATGTGTGCAAATCTACAGGGTTATGATGTTATTGACATCACAGAGACATGGTGGGATGGCACCTATGAATGAAATGTGGGAATATATGGATGCAGGACTTTTAAGAAAGACAAGCAGGGGAGAAGATAAGGATGTGTCGCCTGCTATGTCAATGATCAGCACTAGTCCATGGAGCTTGGACCAGGGATGGAGGAGGAGCGGACCAAGAGCTTATGGGTCAGGGTTAAAGGGAAGGGAGGAGAACATGATATCATAGTAGGGGTCTGCTCCAGGCCACCTGACCAGGACAGCTGAGCAGATGAGGCCATCTATAGACAGATAGGAGTGGTTTCATATTCAGAAGTTCTTGCCCTCATGGGGGATTTCAACCACCCTGATTATCTGTTGGAAGGATGACACAGCAGAGCATCAGCAATCCAGGATGTTCCTGGAATGCATTGATGACAATTTCCTTCTCAGAGTGGTAGAGGAACCAACAGGGTGCTATGCTGAACCTTGTTCTCACCAACAAGGAGGGGTATGGTGGGTCACATGAGACTCGAGGACAGCCTTGGCTGAAGTGACCATGAAATGGTGGAATTCAAGATCCTTGGGGCAACAAGAAGGGTGTACAACAAGCTCACCTCTCTGGACTTCAGGAGAGAAGACTTTGACTTCTTCAGGGATCTGCTTCGTAGAGTACCATAGGATAAAGCCCTGGGCGGGGAAGGACCCAAGAAACCTGGTCAATATTCAAGAGTCATCTCCTCCAAGCCCAGGAGCAATGAATCACAAAATGAAGGTAGGCAAGAATGCCAGAAGGCCTGCTTGGATGAATAAGGAGCTCCTGGACACACTTAGATGCAAAAAGAAAGTCTACAGAGAATGGAAGCAGCGACAGGTGACCTGAAAGGTATACAAAGAAATTATCCAAGCAGCCAGAAATCAGGTTAGCAAAGCTGAAGCCTAGATAGAATTAAATCTGTCCAGGGACATCAAAGGTAACAAGAAAAGCTTCTACAGTTATATCAGTGATAAAAGGATGTCTAGGGAAGATGTGGGCCCTCTCTGGAAGGAAACAGAAGACCTGATCACAAGAGATATGGAGAAGGCTGAGGTACTCAGTGGCTTCTTTGCCTCAGTCTTCACCAGAGAGGGATCTAGCTACACCTCCCAAAATGCAGAAGACATAGGCAGGGACTGGGAGAAGGAAGATTTGCCCACTGTAAGTGAAGACCAGGCTTGAGACTATCTAAAGATCCTGAAGGTGTACAAGTCCATGGGACCTGATAAGATCCATCTGTGGGTCCTGGGGGAACTGGCAGATGAAGTTGATAAGCCCCTTTACATCATATTTGAAAACTCATGGCAGTCAATCTCCCATTGACTGGAAAAGTGGAAACATAACCCCCATTTTCAAAGAATGAAAAAAGGAAAACCCAGGAAACTACAGGCCAGTCAGTATCTCCTCTGTGCCCAGAAAGATCATGGAGCAAATCCTCCTGAAGGCTCTGAAAGTATATGGAAAATGAGGAGATGGTTGGTGGCAACTGACATGGTTTCACCAAGGGCAGATCATGCCTGACAAGTTTGGTGGCCTTCTATGACAGAATTCCAGTGTTGGTACATAAAAGAATGGCAATTGACATTATTCACCTGTACTTGTGCAAAACACTCAACACTGTCCCATATGACATCCTGGTCTCTAAATTGAAAATATATGGATTTAACGGATGGACGACTCAGTGGATAAAGAATTGGCTAGATCGTCACACTTAAAGGGTTGCGATCAAGGGCTCAATGTCCAAGTGGAAACCAGTGACAAGTGGTGTTCCTCAGGGACTGATACTAGGACCAGTACTGTTTAACATCTTTGTTGGTGATATGAACAATGGGATCAAGTACACCCCCAACAAGTTTTCAGATGATACCAAGCTGCGTGTTGCTCTTGGCACACTGGAGGGAAGGGATGCCATCCAGAGGGATCTTGACGGGCTTGAAAGATGGGCCCATGTCAACCTCATGAAGTTCAACAAGGCCAAGTGCAAGGTCCTGAACCTGGGTCAGGGCAATTCCAAGCACAAGTATAGGCTGGGCAATGACTGGATTGAGAGCAGTCCTGAGGAGAAAGACTTAGGCATGTTGATTGATGAAAAGCTCGACATGAGCTGTCAGTGTACAAGTGCAGCCCAGTAAGCAAACAGTATCCTGGTCTGCATCAAGAAAAATGTGGCTAGTAGGTCAGAAGAGTTGATTCTCCCCCTCTGTTCTGCTCTAGTAAGACCCCACTTGGAGTACTGCGTCCAGCTCTGGAGCAGGTCCAGAGGAGGTCCACAAAGATGATCAAAGTGCTAAACACCTCTTCTATGAGGACAGGCTGAGAGAATTAATTTGTTCAGCCTGGAGAAGAGCAGGTACTAGGAAGACCTTATCGTGGCCTTCCAGT
>JAAGNO010002309.1:0-68200 GCA_033439905.1 Ceryle rudis
CTTTGCCAGAAGAAACAGCTGAATGATGACATGGATGCTCAGAAAGAAACTGTGCTGTCTGGTAGGAAAGGGGAAGACACCACACCAAAGAAACAAACCCACAACAGAAAATGTAGTCCTCCTGGGCAAACCACACAACTCCCCAGCTCCAGACCATCAGGGTCACACTCCTGAGACAAAACCCATTTCAAGATCTCTTCATGGCTTTGAGAAGGAAAAAAAAAATATATATATATATAAATCAAACTCTAGGCTTTTATATATATATATATCATACAATATTTAAGGAGTAGGGCTTACAGGTTTTTAATACATACCAAACACTGATTAATGTATTTATTTCAACCTAAGATATAATCACATAAATGAGTGGTAGCAGACTAAGTAGCATTTCACAGACTCCCTTGTTTCATAACTGTGAATTAAAAAAACCAAAAAACCGAAAAAAACAAAAAACCTTAATTGCAGCAGCACCCATTTCCCAAATTGAAGGCTCCTCTTTCCTGAGGGAGCTTAGTGCCATGCAGCCAGCAAGCACCGCTGCCCTGCAAGCATCAGCAACTTGGAAAGCAAGTGACAGAGGCAGGCCTTGTCAGGAAAAATCAGTTATTTCAGCTTAAACCGCACTTAAAGTGAACAGAAAGCAGCTGCCTGCATTACCCAGAAACTGCGGGACAGGTGATGGTGGCTGGTGCTTGCAAATCTGGATGGCAGCCCCTCTGCTCCTGCCCCAGCCGGCGGTGGGGTGGCCAACGCTGGGAGAATCTGCCGAGGACCCCTGCCCTGGTGGCAGTGGCAGAAGGTCCTGGGGGGAAGCCTGCGCCCATGGGAACCCGCGTGGCCCCTGGGCCATGGGGCTTCACGGGTGACCGGGCTCGTCAGGCCTATTCAGCCCCGCTCCCCGCGCACAATAACCAGCAGCCGCACTCCCATAATATGGGCCTCCCCCTTCTCCCCGCTTTTATCATCCTTCATATCTCAACGATGACAGGACTGAAAGGGCTTCTGATGGGAAATGTGCTTCAAATTAGCATATTTCCCCCTGCGTACAATGAAGGCATTAAGCTGCTGCGTTTTGAAAGTCCAAACAAAAGCAGCCCAGGCTGTTTTTAGCAGCGCTTTTTGAAGTTTTATTCCAACACCCCCCCACACCCCCAGGTTGCAAGCATATTTAACAAATTTTCACTCTTTCTGAAAAGAAGGAAACATGACTGATAAAATCTTTTTAGTAAATTATATTATTTGGTGCATTTCGGACTTAAAAAGAAGAAAGAAAAGCCACTCTCTTGATGTGGCAAAGAGCAACATGGTGTCCGTGCAGTGTTTCCACTGAACTGCAGGCTCAGGGCCAAAGGGGGTGTCCACCCCCGCAGTGAGCTTGTCTGGCTGCCCTCAGCACTTGCATGGACCCTGTCATCGAGAATTCTGGAACTCAAATACATTCACAGTAAGCCAAGATAAAGGGTCCTGTACCCCTTGCTCAGTTCCCCCCCTGTACCAGGGGCACACTGCGGAAAATACCAGTTTTCAGTGAGACACTAAACCACAGTGCTGCAAAGAGAAACAAACCGACCCCTAGGATTATCCTTTAGTTTAACTTGAGGGTTATGAACATTAAAGCCAAACCTCAGAAGTACAACCTTTATGAAATGGCTTCGAATTAGAAAGTGAATAGTTATTTACCAGGCAAAGGAGGCCAGGAGGAAGGAGATGGAAATGACATTGAGTTCAACACAGGGAGGAGAGGAGGAAAAAGCACTCCCATATCAAAACATCTTTGGGCATCAACAATTGCTAGGAGAACAAATCTACCTCAGCTCAGTGTGTTGGTCTGCAATTGCTCATTAGCACAGCCGGACCATTAGGAAGCGAGTTTGTGGCTTTCTTGTTAAAAAGGCATGTCTGCCTTCCTCCTCTGTTAAACAGAGTTTTCTCTGAGAGGAAGACCTAAGATTACACACTCAAAATATTTCTCAGAGGAAGAGTTTGGTGGGTTTTTTTTTTCCTTTTCTTTTCTTCTCCACTTCCCCCTGCCCCCAAGATTGCCAAGGTATTTATGTAATCTTCTATATGCGGCACAGCTAAGAACAAAAATCACGCTCCTTAACAACATGAGATTACAGCAGAAAAGCAGAATGCCAATGAGATCCCAGGCAGGCAGCTTGCGACTAAGGTGGATATAAAAACTGTTCAAAAAAAAAAAAAAAAAAAAGCCTGGGAGGAAGCCTGCAGAAGTAGTCTTGTACGAGAAATGTCCGCTTTGTTCAGACTCTTCTGTTTCAACAAATTTTCCCGAGGATCAAGATCCATCTCTACTCCTTGATTTCTTTAGCAGCAACACTCAAGATACTCTACAGCCTCTGCTGTGCACAAGCATTTCACTCTCAACCATCCACTCGAACCCTATCACGTGCCAAGCAGCCCACGCAGTGCTGTGCTCCTTCCCACATAGTGCCAACCCAGGCAGGGATTTTTGCAGATCTGCATTACCTGGCAGGAGAGGCGTTTCACTTACTCGTTTCCACCAGAACCAAAGAGTTCCTGGCACTGAGGCTGTACAGTATCCATATGGCAACTGTGTGGCACTGACTGAGGTCTAACCATACACATATTCCTTCCTCCGACAGATGCTCTCACACACTTCTCACCAAAACGTCCTCTGCAGCATCAAGCACCTACAGCCCAAGAGTCTGTCTGCTAATGACTTGCACTCTCCTCTGATGCACCAGCTCAGCCATTAATGAGCCAACTCTCCCCGCCAGAAAGCTTTTTCAGTCTCCAATAGCCACATCTTCACTTTAATGACGTATCTGTTGTAGTTGAGGCCACAGGTGAGTGGATGGTGATTTTTGGACTAAAGAAATCTGGCTTGCGTGCACTATGAATGCATAATGCAGTATTTGGCAGTATTTCTCTATCACCATCTGTAAATTGCCTTTAAAGGTTGGTATAGCATTTTCCCATGCTCCGAGGTACTTTACAAACTGGTTCCAAAATAGTGGACAAGAACTCTACATGTTACTACAGAAAGGTCTCACATCAAAGCAAAAGGAGAAAGGACTTATGATGCCTTTCAGAGGCTTTCATTCAGTCACTAACGGATGGAGGAGACTAGTAAACCAGTCTAGGCAGGAGAGAGAGGAACTAAAGATCAAAATGGAGATGAGTTTTCTCACTCATACTAGGATAAGCATAACTTCACTGTGTAAGCATTCCTTCTGAGATGAGTCCTTTGGAAGCAGTGCTCAATCAAGTGCCATGACAGTTGGGCACAGAAAATGAAATAAACCAGATTTCAGCTTCATTTACATATGGATGTGCTTGCACCACCATAGTTCCTATAGGTCACACATAAAGGTGGCATACTGGGTTTGAGTGGTAGTGGGAGGGACTATAGGAGTGGCTTCTGTGAAAAAATGCCAGAAGACCTCCCCATGTCCAACAGACCCAGTGCCATCCAGCTCCAAGTCAGAGCTGCTTCTGGCTAAGGCTGAGCCCATTAGCAGCACTGGTAGCACCTCTGTGATGACATATCTAAGAAGGGGCAAAAGTTACTGCTCAAGAGCAATCGTAGCTGGAGGGAGGAGTAAGAGTATGTGAGAATATGCAGACACCAAGGTCAGTGAAGAAGGTAGAGGAGGAGGTGCTCCAGGCACCAGAGCAGAGATTCCCCTATGGCTTGTGGTGAAGACCATGGTGAGGCAGGTTGTCCTCCTGCAGCCCATGAAGGTTAATGGTGGAGCAGATATCCACCTGCAGCCCATGGAGAAGCCCACACTGGAGAAGGTAGATGCAGAAAGGAAGCTGTGATCCTGTGGGAAGCCTGTGCTGGAGAAAGCTCCTGGCAGGACCTTTGGACCCATTGAGAGAGGAGACCACACTGGAGCAGGTTTGGTAGCAGGACTTGTGACCCTGAACAGGACCCATGCTGGAGCAGTCTGTTCCTGAGGGACTGCACCCTGTGGAAGGGACCCACTCTAGAACAGCTAGTGAGGACCTGCAGCCCTGTGGGAAGTGCTCACACTGGAGAAGCTCATGAAGGACTGTCTCCCATGGGAGGGACACCACACTGGAACAGGAGAAGAGCATGAGGAGCCCCTCCACCTTAGATCAAGAAAAGAGAAGGCTGAGAGAAAAACCCCTCCACTGACTAGGGCGTATTAAGTCTTACCTGTGGAATTTTACTTCAGGGTGTTTGGGGTGTGGAGAAGAATGCAAGTGAAAGAAATCAGAGCAGGGAAAAACAGTACCTTTCATGTTGCCAAAACCCCAAAGGAACATGACCACAGTTCTTTACCAATCAAGAAAATACTCTTGAATTCCAGTTATTCTTCAGATTCACTGGATGCAGGCCAAAGATGAATACAAAGCACATGCTACCATCCGCTGTGGCATTCTGGCACAGGGCAGCACCCTACCAACAATAGCACCACTCTTCCTTTCAAAAAGCTCCAGAAAGAGTGTTCTGTATTCTCATGTGATGAGTTGGGTTTTTACAACTCAGATCACTACAGGATATTGAACCCTGACAGTACTCCTACTGAAGGTTCACTTGCTTTTTCTTAGACCACAACAGGTACATATGATATCTAAGCTAAAATAAACCCTCCTCACTACATTCATTTTTGCATCATGAGTCACTATCTTGCTGAAACAAAACTATCTTCTCTCCTCCACAGTTAAGTGCTATTAACTTTTCCAGTATCCCACCTACTGCTATTTTCTTCTGTGCAAGTGAACAACAAAGGAGTATCTCAGAATATGCTTCATGCTTCAGCTTTCAGTGAGAAGAGAAAGCCACAGAAAACAATCAGGACCTACTATGCCTGCTCCTGAGATAGAAATAGTTTCTGGTCTTCTATATTAAGCTCATGAACTAAAACAAACCCCAAAATTACTGGCACTCAAAAACAGAGATTGATTTGCTATGCAGCGGGACAAGCCCCTCATGTCTCCTTTCCCTTCAGTCTAACAAAATTAGCTTCCTGGATCATTACTATTTTTTCTACTTTCTAAATGCTGTCCTGACTTGGGGAACCTGGCTGAAGGTATCAGGTTAAGGCCGATGTGGTTTTCAGTCTTCTCATGATATGGTAGAAATTTGCTAGTCTAAAATTTCTGCCCTAAATGTGAGAGCCCCAGCAGTCATTAAGACACACACAGATGTTAAAGAAAAAAGCATCCTGGCCTCTCAAGGCTTTCCTGGGGCAGAGAAACAGAGCCCCATAAAACATGCTGGAGAGCTGGGTACACCAAATCCTGGAGCTGGGCTGCCAGCCACATCACAACCAAGACTGGGAGAGCAATGCAAGCAGGCACACAGCAGGATGAGAAGAGAAAGAAGTGCTTCCCCACATTTCATCCTATGCATCTTTCTCCATCCTAGTTGGAGAGCGGTGCCTGGATGTAGCCCATCATTCAAAGCACTGAAACTTCCCTCAGGGATCCTTCCTAGTCCCAGGCATGCTGCACAGGTTGATTTTAAACTGGGGAGGAATATCCTGTGTCCTGCTGCAGAAGGACTTCCTCATAGAGATGTACCTCTGAAGCGTAACAGCTCCAGAGACACTCAGGTGCCTGCACACTTAAAAGCAGACAAACCTTTCTCTACCCAGAAGTGATACTCCTCCTTCTTCCTACCTCTGCTGTATCTGCAACGTAACATTACCATGGAAGTTACATGACAAAATTTCATCTCTTCTAAACATTTCAAAGAGAAAGGGTTTAGGGCTTCATACAAAAAACTCCCTTCAATTAATCCAAGAATAAAGCAACCAAATATGTGAGATGCCCTACAGAAGTGAAATATAACTTCCCTGCAGTTTTGAATCAGATGATGTAGTGTCAGATGTGCTGGCCCACCCTGATAACTATTGTTTGAAATTTTCCCTCAGGACACAAAATACCACCTAGCAGAACACAGAAGGTCCCACTTTACACACCTACAAGTCAAAGCACTGTTGTGAATATGCTGCGCAATCCCACTGAAAAAGGAATTGCAGACTTAAAGCTGATCAGGTACCCAGAACTGCAACAGAGAGGGAAGACATAAAAGCAGCTATTTCCATCTTAAAATATTTGTAATTTCAACTACACAACTCATCATTTTCTTTTCAAAAAGCCTTTCCTTCTCAGTACTGTTGTAAACCCGACATTTAGAGACATGGGGAAAGAATTTCTATTCCTCTATCGTAAGCATTATGGAAGGAGTTTCTGCCTCCATCTCTCCTTTGGACCACATTTCATCCTGAACTTAACCTTTCTTTGCTATACAGAATAGTTATGTGCCTGTAAGTGAATAAGATTAGAGGGGAAATTATGTTTTTGCTTGGAAACATGCCATACCAACACTGCGTTGGAAAACAAAGTCCATAAACAAAATACAGACTGTCCTTTTGTGTTTGCTGAGATACTTCACAAATGTAGGACAGGTATATTATCATTTCTAATGCATAAACTGAGCCAGAAAAAAACTGCTTTCACAAGCACTAAAATCACTTTATTGATCTTTCACAGTATGTGCCTAGATTTCCAGACGGACGCTAAATTACAGGGGTTAATTAGATACAACGGATATCTTTAAACATACCGAATTATCTGAACAGAAAATGTTAACAAATAAAATGGTTTACCATTCATATGTGCTACACTTTTCAGAAGCAGGAAAGCTACTTTCAAGTTATCTCCAAGGAACATTTCAGTAATACTTCTCTGAATTTTTAGCTAAGCTATTTTTTTCTTCCACATATTATTTTTGAAACATTACAAAAGCTTCCTAAACTCTTCATGCTAATCAGATTCTAATCGAATTCATCAGATGTGGGCAGCCACTAGTCCTCTTTGCATTAAGGACTTGTGGTTCAAAAAATTATCTAAGTTGCTTCAGTTTCTCCTTGGCCAGGGGAGTGCTCTCCAGCATTGAGCTCTCACCAAAGTTATCAACCAGGGACTGAAGTGAGCGGCACAGGTTACATTTCTACCTTCTACCAGGTTTCTCCTCTCAACAGCTTTTATACAATTTACCATTTATTTACGTTTGTGCCTAAACGCAACATCAAAAGCATGAACTAATTTCAGCTACAACAGCAGTATTTTATCTCTTACAAATTTATTTGGCAATGTTCCTTTTTAAAGAGGATTTTACGGAGTGAGAGGCAAATGGAAAAGCTGTGTTAGAAGTGAGCTGGTTAAGACTCGTACAGCACTTAGGAAATATTCATGTAGCAGGAACAATAACTAACAACTATGACACTACGTTTAAACACTGGCACCCAATACTTACTCATTAGAATCCTTCTGGAATTCTGCTCCTTTTAAGAAGTTTTTTCTTTTGCTTTCAAAATAACTATGATTTGCTAATACATGATATGTCTTAAGCCCTCTCTGACAAGCTCTACCAACACAGTCATATTTTTCCCACATTGCATTTTCACATCATTTCAATGCACGCATTGTCAGCCTCCTCTGCCTCCACCTCTCCTTTCCTAGATTATGTGCAGCACCCATTTGTTTCAGATTATAAAAAGCACTAGTGGATTCTGAAGCCGCTAAAAAGAAGTAGCCGCCATATGGGATCTGTGGGAAATTTGATCCGGTATAAGTGAAATTAGACTCAACTTTAGTATTAACTGATAAATAGGAGAGAAGTTTCAAATATTATTACTATAGGATAGGTTGCATTTTATTTTTAAAGTTATACAGAAGAAATATGGTCAATGCCCTTGCAGAAAGTGCACAAAATCCTTTCTTTGTTGTTTTTTCTTCTTTTTAAGGAATGAAGCAGATGGCCCTGGCTTCAAAAATAGAAGACCTTCCTACACAAAACAGAGGTGCTGGCACATGATACGTGGGTAGAAGGATTTTTCTGGGTGCTTTCCCAGGAATGTGTGCCCCCAAAAGGTGAAATGGCAGGATAAGAGAGAAAAGAGGGGGAAAGCTCCCAACACAAAGCTGAGACAGAAGAGTGAGGACGAAATCAACAAAGCACCAGGATCAGAAGGCATGGCGGCACCACCTTTGTGACAGAGGAAAATGCAAAAAGCAGAGCTTTCTAAGCATATGGGGAGTGCAAATGTACCCTTACACGGCGATTCAGATAACCACATTTATCACTGTTTCTGAATGACTAAAGGGGACTTGAGATGGTGAGCAAAGAAATTACTTCAGTTCAGATGCAGGAGGTGGAAGAGCTCTGTCAGATTCCATCCACCTCCCACATGAGTGTGAGAACAGCACTTTTGAGTCCTGCAAGAAGGCACGGTCACGCCAACCCCACAGTGGGCTTCACCTTAAGACTGAGCCTCTCCAAGGAACCCAAACTGGAGACTCTCCCATCCAAGCGGCACTTGTCTTCTTGCACACGGTCTTCCTACGGTGTTGCTGTCACGGCCATGGGCTCACTTTCTTTGTCTCCCTCACAAATAACTCCTCCTGCTTTCAGCCTGCGCTTAATCCTCCAGGAAACCTCACTCTTCCGAGAAGAAGAGGGCTTCTGTACGTAATCTCCAGACAGCAGCTGTGACCCCGGCACCCAGAAAGGGGATCATTGTGCAGAACCATGGTATCAGGGATGAACTTCCCCTCTCACCCCCATCATTTATTTAAGGGCTGCTGGAAACGCGCTGTTAGTTTATGCACACATACTGCCAGCAGCGATTCTCGCCAGCAGCTGTGGGGTGCTTTTTCCTTCACCCTCGTTGCAAGCTTCCCTCAGAATCTTCACAGCCGTCTATTTTATTATTTTTTATTTTGCATTTTAAGGGACTGAACTTCCCACTTGCCAACAGAAGGAGCACTTTTCACATTTGGTCCTCGAGGCTACAGCAGCATTACTGAAAAGTCACTTTGTCCATTTTTAATATCCAGAAATACAGAACAGCTGTGCTTTCTCATAGTCCTTTTGTGCAAGAAGGGCTCAGAGACAATACTAAATTCAAGGCTGCCAAGGCTCAGACCTGAACTGCCCCAAAACCACTTTATACTAGTTCTCAAGACAGCCTATCCTACCAGCACCAGTCAGTAAAGCAACAGGTGTTATTTTAAGGCAGAACAATTTGAACATAATTCTTCACAGCAGGCTTATCAGCCTTTTAGCATGCTCAGCTTTTATTATTCTGACACGAGATAAACTTACGTAACAGCACAGACCGTACTAAGTTATGGGATAACAACATGGATGCAGAGTTCAGAATACCGCACTTTTGTTTCAGACTGTGGATATTTCCCATACTCTTAAGAAAGGCATATGCTGCACAAACACTTTTAAAAGCATCCAAGTGGAATTCAATATATTGAAAGAAGCTGAAGTACTCTGGAGCGATTAACAAACACGCTTCCGCAGAATGGCACAAAAAGGATAATTAAAGACTAAACCCAGAGAGATGCTGACACAACTATAATCTCTCAAATTTCTTCTGCAATTTATCAGAAAAGTCCACTTGCCCATTGATGGCATAGGGGTGGATGTAAAAGCAGTTCCAGACTGCTGCAAGTAACTACAAACCTTCCCATCTTCTAATGCAAATCCTCATTTCTGGAGGATTTCAATGCTCCTGTTTGGAGATAATGAAAATACATTTGGCCACTAAACTGAACAGTATGCCTTCTCTGCCACCTTCCTTGGCTAATTTTTCTGCCTCACAAGCAGAAAAGCACTACAAGCCATCCAACCCGGGAGCTGGTCTCTGGCACAGTAAAGAGTCACAGCAAAAATGGCATTAAAAGACAGAGCTGTCTGAAATGGCAAAAATGCCAATGGAAAAAAACTGCTGGAACTTCTAAGTTTTCCCAAATTAGCCTGTTTCACATATCCTTCATCCAAGAGGAAAAATATGAAACACCTCAAGAACAAAGAAATGCCTTTTTTCCTCTAGCTCAACAGAAGTTTTCCAGACTCTGCCTATGCAGTCCAAGGCATCATCTCTCCACCAGAACAACACAACTGATGAAAGGTAAATGGTCAGCATTCATCTTAGCAAAACGGATCACAGCAAAACCATTTTCTTTGCTCTGCTCCTTCCCAAAATCTCCTATTCACTCCTTGAACTACTGTTGCTATCAAAGTCCTCAAGCAGAAAAGAAAATCAACCCAAAGTACTCAAAGTACTTTCTCAAAGGCTGAGACAGATTTCCAGAAAGGATTTTACACCAAGCAACCAGTTTCCCTCCTCCTCTTCCCTCCTTGGAGAGAATTATACTTAAGAAAAGTAAATGCACGTACACCTTCCTGCTAGCTTTGGCACACATCTTCAGGCTTTGTGGACCCTGTGATGAAAGATGTTTTGTTACCATGGGCTGGAGAAAAGCTCCCAGCTGTAACTCCACATTGGTGAGCCCTTCCCACTCATACTTGCTTCCCTTCTCTCTTTAAAGAGAAGTACTTGCTTATATGCTACCTGCCACGCTAATGCTGCATGCACAGGCTGCTCTGAATGTCCAAGCATTTATGTGACAATCCAGCTCTTCTACAGATGAGGTGCCTCCAACTAGGCAAGAGGATGAGGACCCCATCCCCTAGTGACAAAACTCTGCAGGCAGCAAAGGGCCATGAATATTCCAATATTACCACATCTGCTCATGTATCATCAGCAAGCACCAGTGCTACTTCAGGTGGGTGGCACCAGCACTGCCTTCCTCATCAAGTGCTCTGCGGTGAGTAAGCAGTTCTGAGGCAGATCCGTAATCACCGCAGATGCTGTTTGTCTGTCTTCATCATGTCTACACAAATGAACATATGGCCTTCTAGCACAAGGCCAGCTTATACTGTCATTAATTAGATATAATATCAGCCTGTTCAACGTATCTGATACAAAAATCTGTCCTCTGGCAGGAATACCCTTGTTCTGTAGAAACTTTCTCGCTGTGAATTGCCTCATCTGGTGAAGAAGAATTAAATCCTTTGGCTAAATTTCTGTTTATTACAAATGCAGGTATAGTAGCACAAACACACCCAAATTTGCCAGGGGTTTCTTCTCCCTTTCTCCAGTTCTCACTGCAAGAGGAAGATGGGTGCTCCCCTTCCTCCCTCCAGCATGCAATAGCTCGGACATTGTAAAAAAGCATCATGACAGCGTATCAAGACATTATGATGACAGCACTTCAGTCATGCTGCCAGGCTGAGAGAGCTAGCCACCAAACTCAAGAAAAGCTCATAGAAGAAATCAAGTAATCATCCCATATGCAGACATACTTCATGCCTCTATATACCAAAGTGGACGTGGTGAATTGTTGAAGTTTGCTTGTTTTCAAATGAATAATCAGAAAGATTAATTAAGGCTGAACACTCAGAAAAGCTGAAAAATGCATTTCTGGTAAAAGAAGGTAAAATTTTGCTCAGATTTTGTCCCACTTCTTCATTTAATCACACAGCAGCACTGAACAGCCTAAGGCACATATAGAGCCCCAGACTGGGCTGCTACTCAGAAGTAACCAGAGCACATGAGAAACTCACAGGCATTTCCTCACCAACTCACCTATGAAGGAGGACTTGCAAGTTGCGCTCTCTTTCTTCATCCCTCATGGCACTATGCAGAAGTTTGCAATACAGCACCATTTGCAAAAAAGCACAGCAAATTCATGGAGCTTGTGAGAATTCCGTAAGATCAGAGGAGGTGCAAACTGCCAGTTTATAAGGAGAAAGCCTGGCCTACAGGCACAGTCTGCTGCTGGGGGGAAGAGGACCTTCCTTGTGAAACATGGTGTTTCCTCTTGAACGCCATAATGTTTGCATATGCTTATTTTTAGCTGAGCAAATAAACTTACTTGAAAGGGCATTGAACACCTTTTTCATATGAACTCTGTCACATTTACAGAATTGTTTTCCTAGAGATACAAGTCTCTTAGAGAGTTGAGTAGTCACAAGTAATCTATGGTGCATCGATAATGCTGTGCTTATTTAGTATATTCATCCTTTCTCAATTGCCAATTTTCAGCTGATTAGTAGTCACTATTTTAATTTAATTTTTCACCATCAACTTCTGAAGTTGGGAAGAGCTGCCAGAGGATCGTTGTTGGCAAGCACAGGTATTTTCCTCATGCCTCTCTCCAGATGAGGTACCTTCAGGCAGAGGAAGGCAGCACTGTGGTCTACATAAAATCCAGGATTCCTTGTTATTGTTTATATGTCCACAGACCGTATCAAGATCTCTACAAACCAAGGTGTTCAAGGTTTGTTTAACATCTTTGCCATCTCTACCCCTTTCTCAAAAGAAAGTTGCAAAGAGTGATGACAACAAGCTGGTAATGAAGAATCCCTGAACATGGTTGATATTCAGGAAGAAGGTTCTAAAGAATGAGTTGGCACCTGGAGATCTCTGCCTGCCCTAATAGGCTGGAAACAAACCACTGACCTGGCCCAACACCTGGTGATAAAGTGCTGTAGTAGGTCAGAGTGTCACAAGACAGGTAGGGGACAAGACTGACTGCAATATCAGAACTATCTTGCTTTTAATTGGAGAGAGATTTGCCAGGCTAGGCAGAGTCTGGTACTGCCCAAACCTACACAGGACATATGCTTAGATAGTACTGCAGAGTAGAGAAGAAAATGAAGGTAAAAGTTTTGGAGTACAAGAGATTTCAGGTTCCCTCTCAACACCTGCTTTGCACCTCAAATCACGTGCACCTGCCATGAAAGTTGCAGAGCCCATAGGAGGTCAGGTTTGGGAAAAGAGGACAGTTAAATCAGCATCAAGTCAGCATCCATTTGGGTGTAAAGTACAATGACATCCAGCAATGATGCAATGACATCTGACACCTGTGAAAGGGCACTAGCCCCAAACTGGCAAAGTCTAAGCAAAGAGGAGAATGGCTGCCTGGATAACAAGAATTATAAAAGCAGCCAGATCTCCTACCTCTAACCTTGGTGAGTCCAGCAGAAGCTACTCTCAAGCAGTGACGCATATAGCTTCAAACAAGTCAGAACTGTCAACAGAATATATTACATGATTTAGTACGCTGCTACTGCTAAAAGTTTCCTGAAGAGTGGAACTTAACTGCACATAAAAGACTCAAAGACCTAGCCCTGCCCTTTCTTCTCCACAGGGCACTGATCTGGATTTTCATTCTGTATTTTCTTTCATTTCCTCTGATGCTAGAAGAGATTATAATGTACATCACCCATTCTTGCAGTGAAAAGACTATGAGGCAAGCTCACATTTCCTTCCACTGCCAAAACCACTTAGACATTTTGGCAATGTAGGACACATTCTTTATGTTAACTGGCAGCTACTGTCTGACAGCTGTTCAGCAGCCTATCTGAAAAAAACCTGATGGCCTCACTCCAGTTCCTGACAGACTTATTCCAGATCTCAAAGCTTCCAGATAGCCCACAAGAGTTCATCCAGCAAGTCGTCTGTCACCTCACTGTCTTGTACCTTTCCTACAAAGCTATACCATTTCATCCAGAGAAAGACAGCTAATCTGGTGTCCTTTAAGATTTAGCTAGCTTTGGAACCTACCAAATATATAGCTTAGTTCTTTCATTAATGAATCATCAGCATAATAAAGAATTATTTATTAATACCATACATTTTGTGTTCCAACTTCCAGACATCAAGTCTTGTTATGCCACTGCCTTATGAGTCAAATCTCTGTCCACTGGTAGAAGTATACTCCCACATAGAGATTGACTTGGCAACTTCTTAACCTCCTCTTGGATCAAAGCAAAAGCTCACTCCCTCACAGCTCTTCTAGACTTACTCTTCTCCTTGCATCTCCTGTGAATCAAACTCTTTTCACACAGTACTGAATCCTCATCACTCCTGTAACCAGGGATCAGCTGCGTTCCTTTTATTGAGCACTCTACACTGAGAGACCACGTTTTGTTATCCATCATAGACCATATGTGCTTCTGAAACTGCAGTTCTCCTCCCTCTTGGATTGTGACCTACATTTGGTTTCTAGATACAGTTGAAAAAGAGATTGTATCAGTACTCCATCAATATTCTACCTTTGTTACCTATGGCTGGTTGAATTCATTAAAGGTTATCCTTCTCCCCTATCCATTCTCTCCCCCCAAAAAAAACCCCTCAAAATATCTACTTGAAGCCCACTATATTTTTATAAAATCATTTTATGTTGTATATAATTGACTCACAATAGCATTTATTTATTGTATAAACGGTCTTACAAAGATTTATTTTTTTTTTAACACTTTTTTTTTTCTTTCTTTATTAATAAGAATGTAACAGTCACCCTTAATTAGACTTGTTGGACAGCTCAGGTACTCCAGGAACAGCTAATATTAAATTAATTACTTTTCCACTTCTAGGGGTGATGGGAGGTAGGAAAAAAATGCAGATACTGTTTTTTGAGTCACAACTTTCATCTCAGCTCAGCATTGTGACAGTTTTAAATGGCTTCTGCAGCTTTGCACAGCATAGAAGATATATCTCAACATTACTTGGCTGAATTCTTCCCAGGAAAAAATGTGACTCTTCAGAGGTATCTCAAAACAAGAGACTTTATCTTTCAGTGAACATCTCCTAGTGCTTCCTAAGGTCCATACTCTTCCTCAAGTCACCTACCCCTTTAAAAGACAAGCATTAAAGGCATCAATATGCAGAATGCATCAGGAAACCAATTTCTCTTGACTATCTCCTTCCAGCTTGGACCACACCTAGTGATTTAGAATTTCTTTGACAATGATGGCCCAGAATTTCCATGGACCCATGACAGCACCAACACATCCATGTTAAAAACTAAGATATCTGGATTAATTATAGAATCATTTCAGTTGGAAAAGACCTTTATGATCATTAAGTCCAATCATCAACCTAACACTGCCAGTGAAATACTTCAGAATAGCAAGAAGGTGAACATCTAGAATAGAGAGCACAATAATTCCTGGAAGACACATTTATTTTCTGCTGAGACATTTAAAGTTAGTTAATGCCAAGGAATTTTCCCTTTCTGACCTGTTGGGTTGGGAAGCATCTACAATAACATGTCTTTTTGCTCATCTTGAATCTCTCTGGCAACAGGCAATCAATATCCTCTCCAACAACCAGGAAGTAAATCAAAAGGCTTACAGAGGATTAGAACTGGATATCCCTGCTACTTTAAGTGTTTAGCTTAAGCCATGTGAAAATTTAACATTTAAACATGTTTTGAAACAAGTACTTGGAAAAGCCCTGGAGTTGTGCTGGGAGAAGAGAGGTGTTTGAAATCACTGCTATTTATTTTTCTCAGCATTCAGGGTCTAGTGCTATGAGACTGGATTCTTCTAAACTGGTCCTGGCAAAGGGTCAATACTAGGGAAAGTAAAGCTATTACAGTCCTTTTACAGTGCATTTTTACACACATAATGAAAACCAGTCAGGGCATACCTCTTCACAGCTACTTACATGACAATTATCAGACAGCTGCCAAGGAGTAACATACATACACACCCCCATCATTTCATGGCTGCAGGATAATATCCTGAACGTGCAGCAGCTTTCACTACTGGATTCCTGATCACTAGTTGCTCACCAACTAGTTGCTACTGTAGACTTTGGACCTCTACTGAGACCATCTCCTCTCCATTTCTTTACAGCTGTCAGCAATCATACAGAAAATACAATCATATAATAAATAGAATGACAAACTCATGCAATACCATAAATACTGCGCACACAAAAGATTAATTTCACAGAATCATTAGGTTGGCTTCTAGTCCAACACCCTATCTAAACCAGGGTCAGTTACAGCAGATTGCTCATAGCTTTGTCCAGTTCCATAATAATAACTCCGAGGATGGAGTGTCCACAGACTCCCTGGGCAACCTCTTCCAGTGCTTAACCGCCCTCATGGGAAAGGAAAAAAAAAAAAATTTTCCTTGGATCTCACTGGAAATTCCTGTGTTCCAGCTTGAGGATGTGGTTTCTCAACCTAATACCATGAACCTTCAAGGTGCGCCTGGCTTCTTTGCCAAACCCCTTCCATGACAGCGTGAAAGACTACCCGCCATTAAAAAAAATAATATACTTGCTTTCTTTCCCCCGTTTAAAACATTTTAGCCAAATACGAAACCGAGACAGTCTTCAAAGCATTTTGCAATCACAGTTTTTATGGAGCAGCCGAAACTGTTTGTAAAAAAAATACACTTTGAGAGGATGCTTCAGAAAGAGCCCTGTTAAAGACCTTATTCTGCACATTCACAAAATTTCAAAAGAAAACTGACTATCCAGTATTAAAGAAAAGGCAGAGAAGAGGGAGAAGAATTTCCTTTGTTAGTGCCAAAATCTTCAACTCTTTCAAAAAAAAAAGGAAATCACATCCTGTAGTTCTAAAAGCTGCTGCAAGAATCAACATGGTACTTTTTCTTTCAGGAAGAAGAAAGTTCGTTTCCCATCAGGCGATCACAGCTAAAACAATTCATCTGCATTGTGATTAAATGAAACTTTTTAAATGTACTCAAAAGCTACATTCATTCCTGTAAGGAAGAATGACCTCCCTCATAATGAACTCTGAGGCTGGCAGCCAGCTTACAGAGGTTTTATAATGACCACTTTTGGCTTCAGAGTAGCTGGTAGCTTCATTTTGCGTGTAGCATAGCAGATTGTGGGGCCTGCTGAGACATTGAAAAACTGGTCTCAAAAGTCTGCAATTGGGGCTGGCAAATGTTAGTTTTTATATTTAAGTAATATACTATAAACATTGAATTTAGCTTTTTATTTTGATTCTGTATCTTCGGATAAGCACTACAACTGGATTACTTAAGGCAATCTCAAATGCTGTATTTTAGTTTTTCAGTTAAGTGTGACATGAGAAGAAAGCTCCTTACATACTAAAGGGCATAAGTTGGATCAAGGGATGGACAACATTCCTGAATGCAGTTTGCCTACTAAATCCTAATCCATGTAAGAGCCAAAAGACATACTGCCTGCACCAGAGCAAAAGCTGACCTGTGAAGGAAAGCTAAGGAAAAAATAAGGTGATGGACAACAGGACCAAAGGGTTGCACAGTCCTGCTGTAGAATGGTACCACTATGCAAGGCACACAACAGGGTCCCTCTGCACCCCACCACTAACCATCTCTACTCCCAGCACTTCCTCACTGCTGGTAACACAACAGATTGAACAATGAACAATGTATAGCTGCTGTACACAGCTGACAGCAGCAGTTGGTCCATCCTGGCCTAGACAAAGCAGCGGGACAATTTTTAGGTACCTGGCTGGATTTTTAGCTCAGTACTTTGAGCTAGGCAGTGAGGCTCTGCAGAAGATGTCTGTTGCATACCAGTTGGCAATCAGGCTGGGACCAAGAAGCATGACCATGCCATGTGACAAGTTTTTTCAGATCTCAGATGAGGACTCCTGCACGCTTCACACCCAGATGCAGAGAACTCTGGACAAGGAAAACTTCTTGAGAGCCCCTCTTCCAAAACCTGCTGGCCACACGACAAGAAAGCAATGTCTGGGGTGACAGCAGTAGGAGTCACGTACGTACACAGAAAGAACACATCCATGCATGTGAGAGCTTGGGCCATGTCTGGAGCTCCACCTCCATGCCCTCCTCCTCAAAGATGTTTTAGAACAACATGGTGTCCATCAGTGCACAATGCCAGGTACCCAATCTCAGAAACCACATTCACAGGAGATATCTGCATCCCTCCCTGCTTTTGGTACAACATTGCTCAAGACTAGGAGGAGGGACTGAGCTTGCCCAGAACTCCAGATTTAAACAGATGAGAACTCCCTCAGTTCCCCTGCACAAAGAAGAGGTCTCAAAGGTTCTCGAGATTTAATCAGGAAGGGATTTTCACATTTGTAAATTCAGCCATAAGTAGCTGAAGGCTCTTCTGGTGTGAGGGTTTGGCCTGAAGTTACTGTATCTTAAAATAATACTGCTTCTGCTGATATATCACTGGTGTTTCCTTCATATTCAATGTAATGGACACATTGTTGCTGCATTAAAACAGAACATACAGAGCTCAGACATGTGCCTACAAATACAATTCAATGCTAAGAGTCCAATATGCATCCTACAGACGGATGAACAATTGGTGGAGTTGGGAAAGCAGTTTGCTAGTGAAAGATCTCTCTGAATCAAACCTCTATTCCTTTGGGGTCAATATCAAATCAACAATCCTATTCCAGAGACCCTTTTAAAAGGATATGCTCAATTAAAATTAATTATCAAGAGGGCATTTCATTCATTCAAAAAGGTTCAAAACCAAAAAAGCTTTGTTTGTATGCTGATACTCAATGCCTATGTTTGTTTGTGGGACTCACAGCTAGAACAATGCAACCAAGCTAAGAACATAACAGGAACAAATTGTGAGGGGGGATGACTGGAAGAAATCATACTGACCCATATAGTTTTCACAGATTTTTCTCCAGCACTCTTGTGAAAGGCATGATGTTAGCACAGGAAGACATGCCCAAATTAGATTCTCTCTAGCTATTAGTTGTTAACCATAGAATCACAGAATTTCCTTGATTGGAAAAGAACTTTAAGATAAACTAAGCCACAAGGAAAGGAATGCAAGAACAAGCTGTATGAATTCAAGTACACAAGTGTTTTGTCTGAAATGAAGGGCAAAATATCACAATTTTACTGCAGACCCAATGAAACCACATCTATTTGGATGAGTCTGACTTGATACTCCTCACTCTTGCTTACATTTTCTCTACAGCCGTATCCAGCAACAGGGATCACCACAGTGCTCCAGGCGTGCGGTCCTTCCCTCCACTGGCCTACATCTGCATCTGTGTTACCAGGAACAGAGCACAGTAATAGACATAAGTGAAATATAGGCCATTTTCTTTCCTCTGTGATTTAAATCTGCTTTCAGGCTGCAGCAGGCAGTGTATTTTAAATACATAAGCACCATAAAAGCCCTAAGACTTAGGCACAATGAACTCAAGGGAAGAATGGGATTCTGCACTAGCACAAAGTACAGTCCATAATTACAACGACTACAAATATTTTATGCAGAAGATTTATTGGCAAAACCTCCAAAGGGCCTGTAATCCCTAGCACAATTTCCTGTTCTCTTACTAAAGGAAGATAACCTTTAGGCAATTGTTTTTTTATAAGACGACAGTAATTGCTTATGATAAAGAGCTTAATTAGAGAAAGATAAAGAATTCAACTGAAGAAAATGACAGCAGTATATATTCTGTATAAGTCCCCATTTTTTTACTACTTGATAAAATGAAAAAGGTATTTAAATTTAGCACAAGAAAAATATTTAACGAAACATAGGATGGGGATTGGAAAACACTTTCCAGACAGCTGCAGATAGCTGGACAACAGTCTACACATATTCGACTTTCCCTTGGGTCTTTTGTGGGTTTCTTGTTGGACATGGAAGTAACTGTGATATACACAGACTTCTAATAAAATGTTGCAATGAAGTCCTTTGTTACCGTGTGACTGGGATACTGCATGACCGTGTGCTTCATTTTACTCAGAAATGAAGCCTGAGGAATTTTAATCAAACACAAATGCAACACAACATACAGCGTGGCCAAAAGTAATCTAAGACGTCTTGTCTTAGACAAACGCCATTCTAAAAAGT
The DNA here is from genome assembly GCA_033439905.1 of Ceryle rudis. Lineage (NCBI taxonomy): Eukaryota > Metazoa > Chordata > Aves > Coraciiformes > Cerylidae > Ceryle > Ceryle rudis. The sequence continues at coordinate 19,506 of JAAGNO010002309.1, forward strand.
TAGCAGTTTCTAGCCTTGAATAAAAGAACCTCCAAACCCCACCACATGTGATAAACCGAAAGGCACAGAAATAAGAGGAATATGAAGCATGAAGGCAAGGATAGGCAAGAACCGCCCCATGCCTGTAGGTGCTCAGAGTTGCCACAGCAACACAAGATAGGCTGGAGGAGGCAGGAAGCATCAAGGAGATATCTAGGACTGCAATGCTCACACTCTCCCATCCTGCTGCTCATACATAACACTGAAGTGTTGGCAGTTGAGACATCTAAACTGCAGAGGAAAGACCACCAGGAACTATTCAGACAGACTTAAAAAACATCCACCAAATATTAAGTGGACTTTGCACTTGCTTGACTTCTGCAAATAGCAGCTCCTAGATCAATTTCTAGACACTTCTACCCACCAAAAGCAAAACATAGGTTTCAGAAACAGGGCACTAAACGGCACACCTCAGCCAGCAGTTAAGTGCAAATCCCAGCTCTGTGTCAGGTTGAGCTTTTCCTACCAAACCACACCAGTTTGCATACAGGTGCCATCAGGAGCACACCAGCACAGAGCACCTTGGAGGAGGACAAGCTGCACCTGAGCGACACCCCAAGCTCTCCTTCAACAAAGAGGACCAAGACAGATGCTTTGAACATAAGCATCTACCAGGAGGACAGCAAAGTGATGGAATACAAAGTCCCAGCTCACCATGTTCTAGCCTGCTCCTTAATTACACTTAGACAGCACATGCTAATGAAGTATTTAGGGCTCAATGCCTTTTCAGGTAGCAGCAGTTCCTGCAAAACTTCAGCAAACAGAGCACAGCCAATCTGTGTTTGGAAGCAGAAGGTCTACGATGAAACAAAAACAAGCAAAGGAACCATGCTGTTCATTTAGCTGTAGGGAAAATTTTAAGAAGAAAAACTCCCTTCAAAACAAGAAAGGAAAGTCAGGAAGAGCAAAAGGTTAACTCATCCCAGAACAGGAGATGACATGTATAAGAGCTCCCTACAGTTGATGTTTACCTGCAGGGCTGGCAGAGAGCGAAACCAGCCTCAGATGGAAAAACACCAAACTTCAGGGAAGTGAAGTCAACCTTATGCAGCCAAGATCTGTTTTCCATAATGTAGATCCTGAATTGGCAAGGTGTGAAAGCACAAGAATAGATCGTAGAAACTCTGGACACTTAGGTTAGGCGTGTGCATAGGCCCCATCAGCAATATTCTTTATACAGTAGTTTATGCAATACTTAGTAACAAAGAAATGCCACCATGTTCGCTATGCATCTCTTCTCTGGTGGATCAGAAAATTTACCTTAGGCACACCTAGAGTAATAGAAGATGCAGATAAATGTCCCTCCCTGGGTCCCATTAAGAAGAGATGCCTGCCCTGAAGCACTCATCACCCCATGTCTAAGCGGGAAGGGTGATGCTCCCCTAGGTATGCCACTGCAAACCCCATGGGAGCCTGGAGCTCTCAGATGAGCAGCCGAGTGGAGTAACAAACATCCTGGTGCTGGTACGTGGCTTGTGTGCAGGCTCCACATCTGTTTCTGCCCAAAGGGAATAAGCATTTCAGGGAAGCATTTTCTCCAGATGTAAAACTAGTTTCAAAAGCCAAAGAACCCGGAAATGTATCTCTTTGTTTGGCCTGGCCTCAGAGGCTAAGGCGAGACACTCATGGCAAACTTGGTCTCATGCCAGCAGCAGTTCAAACGCAGAGCTTTTTCCTCCTTTCCATAGCAACCAGCTTGAGAGGTTAACATTCACAATCCTAAGCATGCATGGATATAAAAAAAAGGAATGAGGAAACCAACCTCTGGGGCAGTTAGGGAAGGTGGGAGAAATAACGGGCACCTTGTCCATCCTCCTGCGACAGAGTCACCAGGTCTCGAAAAAAAACGAACCGATAATCTAAGACAACAGGCAAGCTTTGAGACAATATGCATTTTGAGCACACCTACAGAAACACCACTTCAAAAGGACCAAATCCAAGCCCTGCTGAAGCCTACGTGAGTCCTGTAAGGCTACTAACAGTTAATTCTGCACACTTGTGAACAACTTCAAGCTCTAGCAAGACCTCAATATACAACAAATAGAAGAAATCCCACTCATCTCTGGGTGAAGTTTATCAGTAAGGGCAGGCAGTCATATAAAGGGACAATACTACATACATCTCCAGCTAATTTTCATTCAGCTGGTTTCTTTGAACTAAATACATCTTGTGTTCACTGGAAACTATCCAGGAAATAGGTCACAGATATAAGCATTAGTAGAAACCACAAACAAGATACTTCTGAAATACAGGATAAACATTTCAAGGCCTTGCTATGGCACATGTGCATGCACATGTACACATAGATGGGAGAAATAATTTGTTTAGGGGACTAATCACAAATAGTAAAGATTATCTATGCAACTGGACCAAACACTTTCCAATGCCTCTCTTTTCCTCCCCTCCAGTCAAGAATCTGTTCAGAGCAATTTATGAAGAGTGTTTCCAGTTGAAAAAGCTCTCTCCTCTTTGTAGCACAACATGAAGTACTGTCCTGGAATCACACTGACTAAACCACTTTGTCACCTTACAGGCACACCAGCCAGCACAGGACAGAAACATCCTCCGTCTGCATGTGGCTCAAATGTGAAAAGCCAAAAGTGCAGAAATTACTTGCACCATCTCCTATGCACCTGAAGAGTTTGCAAGTTGGGCTCCAACAAATGTGCCTCCATTGACAGGAGCTTTGAAACAAAGCTACAGGAGCCTGCAGAGACAGTTTCACAATACTCCACTTGCCTAATTGGAAACAGAAGCATATTTTTCTTAGCAACTGACATCTCATGAGACCCACTGCTTTCTGAAGTTTAAACCATGTGTGCAGGGCAATACGAGGTCTGTCATATGACCTTCCTATCTTTCATAATCATTTTTAGGCGGGGGGGGGAAGCAAGCATCAGCGCTTGGCACATCAGGTGTCCTTTTTCTGACTAAAATGTGATGGCTGTTTTTGTCTTCTTTTAACAACTGAAAATCATCATCTTTCCAAGCATCTGGTGGCATAGTATTTTTCTTTTTCTCCAGTGTCCTTGTTGCTTGTATCTTAAGTCACAACAGAGGTGAAGCACTGGCAAGTTAAGTCTATTGAATTATTAAATCCATTTCTATCCCCAACCCAAAACAGTTTCCTTCACTTAAGCTTTCAGTGGAGAGAGCTTGGTTAACCTCCTTAAACTGTCATTTTAAATTAATATGAATTCCCACAATTGATACTATGATATTTGTCACAAGCACTACCAGATTTCATTTTGAAACAGCACCCTGCAAACTGCAAGTGACTGAATTAAGTATTTTGGTTGCACCCAGCCCAGTCTAAGATTAAAACGTAGTGGCCATCCTTTTGCACTGTTCATATACTGTGTGCAGAGGCAAATGCCTATCATAAAATGGCCCGCATTTCTGACAAAGGGTGAATAAAATATCCATAAATTTAAATGATGCCCTAACTGTGCAATTTAAGATGAATTGCTTACGAGCCTTCACTGAAAAAGTTTGGTTTTAAAAAAACTGAAAAAGACAGATGTGCTTAAGAAACATATTTTCCTTATTTTAAGGTCAGCTTTTAAACAGCTGCATCTGATAAACATTTTATTTCCACGGTACAGCATACAAAATACTAGTGACAGATTGACTTGCCATATTAATTCACTTCAGGGCTTTAAGATGTGGCCCTATTTTTAATATGTAGTCATACTTATTAAGAAGATCATTAGCAATAATTAGGAGTATTTCTATAGCTCTGAAGCAAGAGTTGAAGCTCCTCAAAATGTGTAATATACCAGGCTGTTCACCTTTACATCAGCAAGCAATATTTTTCAGTAGGCTACCTTACAACTTAACCACTATCCACCCTTAGTTTAATCCTGTACTTGACAAAATTCTTGAACTCCTTGATATGCGTATCAAAATTTTCACTTTGGCCACCATGGTCTATTGCCCTCATCATTGTAGTTCTAGGCTTCTGAAGCAGACAGCAAGTACAGCTGCAGTCCTGCAAGTCCTCTGACTTCCACCAGTAAGAATCTTGTGGGGGACACCCACAGATGGGGGGTAAGAGACACCTCCACCTCAAATACTCTCAGCATCACTTCAGAAGACCAAACCACCCCAGCTACAATAGACGAGCAGTGGGAACTTGCACTGCCAAGGACTAAGAAGCTGTGCTGCCTAGAGATCAATGAGTGTGATTTCTACTTGCTCTCGTCCCCACTGTTTGTTGTCAGTGCTGCCCAAATCAGCTGATGCTGTATTAATAGCACAGCCCCAGTCAACACCAGCATGGACTGCTGGGTTGAGAGCTAAACTGGCTCATTAGCAAACAGGGACGTGAAAGGCCTTTATATCCGAGTGAGGTCTGCATGCACCCATGTATGGGGACCAAAACACTGTGGCATGCCTGTACTGGACATCTGCTTTTAGAAACCACAGGGAAGGCATGTCACTGTTCAGCCGTTTGTTCATCAAGTTAAGAGAGGAGGAGGTGAGCTATCTTCACTTTCCTTACATTAACTTAGCACTTTTATAATGCAGCAAGTCAATACGGGACACAGAACATTACCATGTGCAAACGCGGCTCACACTGTTGAGTAATACCGCTATTTTAAACCCTCTGCTGCTAAGCAACTCTGACAGTATGGTTAGAACATTTTGGAAATACTGAATTCTTCAGTTCTTCCCCCCACACACACACCCCAAAGCTGCTCCTGCACTGTACATATATCCAGAAACTATGCAAAGATGGGGCTTCAGTTTTTATCGGGCTAGTTCTCCATGGTGTTGCAAGAACACCGGCCACGTTTGTGTGGAAGCAGCCCCTTAAGAGAGGCATAAACATGGCCCCTTGACTTGTATTTAAGCATCCCAAAGGCACCATGCTTGTAAAGGCCTGGCAGTCAGCTGCTCGTGTCAGACAAAACAAAAAAATGTTCCATCCCCTTAATTCAAGAACAACTGGGATGACCTCCAAATATCGTGCTTACCTGGACTGTCCAAAAAAGAGCACTTTATGTCCGTTCTTTTAAGAGACAGAAGGGTACCTGTGACCTGCACCACAACCCAAAGAGTAATTGCTGAGTGCTAACATGAAAATCTTCCAATGCTTGCAGAACAGCAGGGACAGAAGAAAGCATGAGGAAAACACAATGTTTAATGTCTTAGGAAGCGGCCAAGATATGGGAGGACTTCGATGAACTGCACTTACTACTCTGAGCAATATTTATTTTAAATCTTTCTATTTACCTACACTTCAGTAGAAGGGGTGAAATGGAACTTGAAGAGCTCTACCCCAAAGGCTGCCAGCAGAGTGTCCCTTTAAACAGGTCACGCCGTGTGGGTGACTTTCGCACTCCTCTCTTTTAGCAAGCAACTGGCGTAAAACAGCCTGGCGCCCATTAACTCAGTCTCCTCTTGGATGGACTGTTTCACAAGGCTTCTCTGTTTCCTCAGACAGAAGAGTACCTCTGAGATACGCCTGATTAAGAAATATTACCCAATTTTGACAGAACATAGTTCAAACTTTTTATAAGCTTACTCCTCTGATTGTTATTCTAATTTATTCAAGAGTACTTCATTTTGCCACAGACACTAGCGAGGTTACAAATATTCATATCTCTGCAACTTAATTTTATGGCACCCTTCACTTCACCGTATATTTACCCGTCTATTAACTTACATGGATGATTTCATTGCTAATCATTTCTACTAACACCCTTTTAGACATTTGCGACTTCAACACTGAAGATGTAGGTGGCTGTAAAGACTTATTTGTCTTCCTCCTCCCTCCTCCGATCTAAAATTAAAATGATGTGACCAGGACAGCATGCCTCACACATCCTATGCTTCCTTGACAGATAGCACAGGTCTAGGCCCAATTTACACCCAAGAAGTGAATCGCTGAAGAATGGCAAGGCAGAGCTTCACTTAAGCAGGCACACTAAAGTCTCCCGGGGAGAGAGCAACATAAGATAGATGTAGAATGCATGTTTGGGTATCGTAAAGGTACCATTAAGTAAGATGCTTTGAAAAAAAATTGTGTTTACTTCCAGTTGACTGATTTTTACTGGAACATACCCTAATTTGATCAGACAAGAACTACAGTATCATTATGCTGTAGTTGAAAGAGGTCTTCCTATCTACAGGAAATGCATTTAAAATAGCATCTCTTTGGACCATTCTCTGCCTACTACAAAATGAGGTCCCTCAGTCCACTCTCCATAATTAACAGAGCTTGGTAATCCTAATCCCATCACATATGTCTCCCTGATCTGCAGCAGGCTATCTTGATGATCAACTGCCATGGAAGACAGCATCGTTCAAGCACACTGGCCTTCGGACTGCAGCATTTAAAAGCCCTGTTCAACTATCAAAAGGCAACTCTTTGCTCTCTTTTCATCACGACACATCGAAAAACAAGAGACTACAGCATGACTAATGAATCCCTGAATTCCCATCTGCCAACACAAGTCAGTCAGTGTTTCACCCATTCGCCCTCAACTACTAAGTGCTTTGAAGCGCCTGTTGAGCGTGGCACCTGATCCGCTTCAAAATGGGATGTCTGAGAACTGCAGCACATGCCACGCAAACAAATCTTCCTGGCAGGGCATCAGACACCTCTCGCTTACTTATGCTGTTAATACAAAAGGGTATTTTCGATAGCTTTCTCCTCTTTTGTTCCACCATCAAGTTTTACTGGCTGTAAAACCCAGGAAGACCATGAAAAGAGTACATTTTAATTTCCACGTCCAGTATCGAGGTTTACCTTCACAACTGTTGGGAGTGTAAGGCACAGATCATTATCTAGCATATAATTTAATGATGTGCTTGCAAATTTTCTCTTCTCATTATAAGTCTCTTCTTTACATTAAAACCTTCAATGCAAAAAACCCACATTGCTCCTTTCTGAAGCATTTCCTGCCAAATTTAAATGTCAGGATGAAAAATTGAGCAATTAATTTAGATATGCTTAAAGCGATGTACCTTCAAGGTCTGAGCTATTGAAAGGGGAAGAGAGAGTGGAAGTGAGGGAGCTCGCTGCCTGTTTTAGCTGTCACTCAATGACCTGGTTTGTGAGCCCAGTAAGTCAAAATGACCCTCATCTTCTCTGCCTTCTCTCCCTTTTCCTCAGCCTACCAACAGCGGGTGCCACCAAATACAAAATCAAACACCACCACCTACATCTTTGCTGACAAGTAAAACCTAGAACACAGATATTTAACAGAGGAATATAAATTGACTGAAGGTAGCATGGAGGGGAACCCACAGCCATTTTGATGCAAGTGTGCTTCACCTGATGAACTGCAGAAATGCAACTGAATTTCTGAGGGTACCTTGCCCATCCTGAAGCTGTGCTGTGTGAAGGTATTCTTGCTCTGCTGAGAAGCAGCCATATGCTGTAAGCTGTCACGATCAACAAAAGTATTACTGCATTAGCACCTACAAGGCTCAATTAGGGAGAAGGCTCCTGCTGTGCCAGGCCTGTCAGAAATGATGAAGGCAGAGTGCTGTAATCCTAGAGTGAGTCCTCTAATATATAGACAAGTTGCAGGAGACGAACAAAAGAAACATATGGGAGGGAATATCCCTTGACTAAAAGGATAAAGCAATAGTGAATTCAGGGCACATTTTATTAAAACCTGAGACTTCAATCAGATGTTCAAGATCATGGCCAGCCTGATTCTACGCACACTCTGGAAAGCGATGGTTAAGCATCACTTTTGCAGACAAGGAGCTCTTTCCACACGCACACAGCAGCACTACAAAGAACCAGAAAGTGTGTGTACAAAAATGCATGATGAAAGTCAACAAAGTCGTTTGAGTAAGAATCCACATACAGACCAAGCTGGTGCTAGAATACCTTGTTTGTTCACATGCATAAAAATGTAAAACTAATTTAATCATTTTTCATGCTTTTGGGAACACACTTACTAACAAACCAGCAGAAGGTTATCTCGGAGCAGGAAAAAAGTCAGCACTGTAACACCATATATCATTATGAAATCTCACTAGTGAATATGTGGGATACTGCAATTAGGAAAGGGGTTGTTTTTTTTCCTCCTCACCACTTCTTGTTCACAAGGATGTGAAGGTCAAATGTGGCTTCAATAAGCAGTGACTGCTCAATGTCGTTGGATAAAAAGTCAATGGGAACACACTAGTCATACTGTCATGAAGGAGCAAAGGACGGGGGAAAGACAATGGCAGTCATTCATTTTCTAAAATGACATGTTGCAGCAAGACTTTTAGGCAGTGCTTCCCTTAACAGAAAGCGGCAAATATGATCAAATACCCATCCCCCCTCCTTTCACTTGATTTTCCAAACAGAACAAACAACAAATGTTAAGTATCATCACCCATCCTCTACTCCTCCAAAAATTCTTCCAAGAGCACCTGGTGATAGAGAATGATGCCTGGCCTCTCAATTTCTGATGCATCATAACCAAAGCTGTCATAGAAAAAGAAAATACTCTTCCTATGAAACTGGGAACAATTTGTTTCCATGGCAGCAAGGACAGTGATGAGCAGCTCTGGTAAATAGCTTGAGAATTATTAGGAGCACAACATGGATCAGACGACTTACATACAACATAAATAGTGCAGGAGGTGATGAGAGCAAGCGATAGCCTTTGAAGTATGAGAATGATAGAGCCAAGCATCAGATCTAGACTTCTGTCTTTCCCTTTCATCCCTGTGCAGAGTCAGGAGAAAACTGTCAGTGCAAATGGATAAGCAGCACTGGAAGAGAGATATGGTGGCATCTCTGAATCATAACACTGCAATCTCAAAGTGGGCTTTGCAACAGCCGACATCTGTGCTACAACAGCAGGAATTTTAACAATTTTCCAAGTGAGGTGTAAGCTTTGTTTAATCTATGCTCTGAAATACTGTCAACTGTTACCTGAAACAGTATGCCAGACACTGTACTCATCTGTTTGTGGAAGTTGCACATTTAAACCAACATTCATTCAAAACTCCTTTACATCAGCGAAACAAGTGTTACCCTTCCGCAGCTTTGAGGGGACCAATGCGTAAATTCAAGGTGACACGAATCCATGAAGAGAACCCAAGTCAGACTCCCAATCATCTGACCCGAGCACAGGATTTCACCCCCTCCCTTTAAATTTGCCATTTGTCCATAAACTTCCTAAGTTATTAGAGGACCCCACCTTAATACTGTTGTTTCTCAGCTCTTTACAACCTTGAACTAGAATTTTGGTTCCAAAACTAACCGAATTAGACGCGTTGATTGTCAACCAGCTGCAACAGTTTCTCAAACAGGACATTTGATTGAAAAAAACAAAAAACAAACAAACAAAAAAAACCCACAAACAAAACCAACCAAACAAACCCAAACACGAATTCCATAACTTTTGAAGTACAAGAAAATGCACATAGCTAAAAGCTACACTGTGATAGAAGATTAAATTCCTTGTAAAGTTTTTCTATATGTATTCACTTCATTTTCTTTATTTTATTAATACTGAAGATTGCTAGCAGACACACTTCGAGAGCAATATTGCTAACGTCATTATGACACTGCAACCTTGAAGGCACCTTGAAGACCGAATGGCTTCACAGCTATGCCAGGCAGGGCTAATCCACTTAAGCAAATCAAGATGAAATTCCTTGATTGACATTTTTCAGAACAAGGTGACAAAGTTTTAACAAACCCATTACTAAACTCAAAAGTTTTCAGGGAGGTTATATCCATTCTTCAGTATAGATTATATCCATATAGTTTGATGCAAACACCTAACAGAAAATTAGGTGGAGGAATTGGGTGGAGAACATTTTGTTGTTCTGTGTGAAGCAACAAAATATTCTGATGTCCCCTTCACGTTCCTCAGCCTTACATTACACAAGAAACCTCCCCCAATTAATGACAAGTGTGCCGGAGACAAGCTTTGAGAGAAGAACTGACATCTTCCTGTACAGGGAGTTATCTTTTGCAGTCATCAAGTTGTCTTGAAATAAGAGCATGGGAAAATAAGCACTATGGGGGATAATCCATCCCCTGAGAAATAAATATGTCCATATGTATACACAGAGAAAAAATATCTATAGAATGATGTTTATGAGAACATGGGAACAGGAATTTTGTGTTGCTTAAACATATAAGCATTCTAACTCAGAGAATGACAAAAGCAGCTGCTGTTTAGGAAGATCATGCGAGACTGGCCATTTTTTACAGCTCTTTTCCCTTATACTCTCTGAGGATTTGGAATTGCTATATTAATTGCTAGTGGGTAACTGGTATGTACCACTGAAATTTTCCCTGAAATCCTGAATCCTCTCCTACCTGTAAATTACAGCCTTCCAAATTTAACCCTTGCTGTGACAGATGCTGCAGAGCTTGATCCATAGCAGTGCACAGCCTTGAGTGAGACAAAAAAGCCTAAAAGGAAGGAACTGAAGGAATCTGCAACTCATTAATATCTATAATTATTTTTCCTTTTATTATGTGTGTAGTTCAAAGGGAGAGAAGTCCTCCTTTAAGTTTGGTCAATTCCTATTTGTTCATTTGGGCGCACTTAAAGTTGAACTCGACTACAAATCACTGAAGCCAAGCCAATGTGCACTGGGGATCCTGGCAGAAGAACACAGGTGCCGTCTTTATTTCCTTTCATAATGGCATGAAGGCCCTTTACAGGAAAGAACATTTTTACATTTCATTGCCCTATTTTAACCCACCATTTGTGTAATTGTTCCTCCCGAGTTCACACTCTTACACCACATTTCATTGCTTCCAAGGTATTACACCACTACAAGGGACTAAGAGGCCATCACCACTGCATCTTGCAAAGTCAAGCTCAGTCACCTGAGTTTACTGTAGCTCTGAAGCAGCTGCTACCACCGCACTCAGCCTCAGTCAAGAGGCAACAGCAAACCCCAGGCCTTTCTCTCTTGAGCACACTCATGTAAGGTGAGACTCTTTATTTCAATGCAAAAAAAGCCAGATACTGAAGTTTAAATTCCCACCCTTCCAGCCGTTGGAGAAGGTTGCCCACACAGTAAGCAAGCTGTTTAAAAGCTTATCCCTGCACCAGTTTGGTTTACTGTCTAGCCAGGAAATGCTTCTGCCTCCCCCTGCTCAGAGGACACCAGTATTATTCAAGTTTAGCGAGAGTAGCCATTATTCTGGCTGAAAGTAACAAAACGTCACCCTTTCAGTACAGTAACTGCAGGAAAGCTTTGAAAAAACCAAGTACGTAAAAGGCATTGCTACCCTTTGATCCAAGGAGAAAGCTCTTGCTGGGGACTGGATAGTTAAAAGGGTTGCGTAAGTATGCTGTATACATACAAGTATGCATGAGTATATCTTTTTTAAGCTCGATATGGAGGCACTGCGGTGTTATTATAGTGCCACCAGACTACGATAAGCAAGCAACATGTGACACTGGCTCCACGGAAACCTCTTCTGGTGGCAAGTGTTAATGAGTTTTGATGTACCTGGCAAGCCCAAGGAGGCAGGTTCTTAACCAGTTCAAACACTTAAAACACAAGCTTATAGAGCACTGCCTGCATTAGCCTGAGGTAGCACACTTGCTTCAAATCAAGGGCACCCCCATACCCACTGGCAATGCCCTCCTTCATAGCATGCCTGAACAGACTTGGGCTAAAAACTAAGCACAGAAGCTGCCAGAAGGAGCTGAACAATCACTTGAACTTGTCAAGAAAATCTCCCTGGTTGTTGTTAGGTCAATGATGCCCTTGTGGTTGAAATGGGTTGGATTAATCAGTCAAGAGGCCAGTCCCTTTAGGCTCTCTTAAGAGCCAGCACTGCCAGACCATGCCTGACACTGGCTGCTATCTCCAAAGGGCTCTTCTACAAGCTCCCTCCTGCCACCCTGAACGGTTAGCCAGAGAAAGCCTCCTCAGATACAAGGCTAAAGTTAGCTGGTAACATAGAAACGCGTTCTCACTACCCACATCTCCAGATGTCAGATTAATTTAAGCATATTTAACAGTATTCAAAACCTATGTGTTGTCAGAAAAACAAGCGCGCTAATTTGTGCCTGTGAGAACTTCAACTGACAAATCCAGAAGTGATAAACAGGTCAGATAGTGGAAATAATCATGCATTTAGTCTTGGCTTTAATCTGTCAATATAGGGCTTTTAGCAAGCCAAAAGCATTTGCAGAGACCTAGAAAATGAAGCACTGCCAAAAAGATCAGCTGCTAGAAGCAACACCGCCATCTCATGATTTTATTTCAAGTCTCATGATACTCAAGGTTTTTATCAGGGCTCCAGCTTCTCAACTGCTAAACCTCAGCTATAAGCTGTTACCCCCCCCCCCTCCCCCGAAACAACAACAAAACAACAAACCCAAAACAAAACCAAACAAACAACACACACAAAAAAAACCCAAACACAAACCAAACAAAATTTTCTAGTCTCCATGCTTTCTGAGAAAAAGCCTAAGAGTGTAACCTTTGACAATTCACAAAAAGGCAAAAGAGATGAACCCAAAGCACGCAATATAAAAACACACCACGTGCTTTTGGGTTATAGCTTTCCAACATCCTGACCTTCTGCATCACACCACTGTCTTCATGAGCTAGGTAAGCATATCTGGAAATGCAGCAGATGAGTTCACATTCCAATTTGAGAAAGTCCGACCGTCGTCTCTACTGGCTACAGAGCTCAATTTTTGGGCATCTGAGGGGAAAAAAAACCTCAAAGTAAAAGCTCACACCTTCCTTGTACTACAACTGCCAGAAGGGACCAGCACATCCGAGAGCTTGGTAACTGTTCTAGTTCCTAGCGAAAACCAGACATCCCTAATGGACAAATGACCCATAGATCCCCTCTCACCCCTGACAACTGACTGGCAAAAAGGCTTTACAGAGAGGCCACGGTTTGGTGTTCACAAACACATGAAGAGTCATTTAAACCCAAAGCAAGAAGGCCTTCTGCTGTTCAGAGCAATGCCTTGCTCTTCAGCTGGAAAGGATGGAGGCACAATCTAGGCACCAACTCCTGTCTGCGACATTTCTCACCCCAGCTGCAGGTTCTCCTCACTATGCAAACACTCGCCATGCTCCCCCTGATGTGTAAACCCTCTGACCTGCATTCTCTGCCAGAGAAGCAGACAAGAGCCCTGTACCCACATCAATTCAAAGCATTCTCTTAGCAGTAAACATGATGTTTCTTAGTAACAGCTCAAGATCTCTCTTGATTTTACGCATTTTATTTCATCCATGACAGCTGGAAGGCTTCTCAGTGGCTTTAACTACCTCTGGGATTGAATTATTTTGGAAGGTCAGGAAAAGGTTAAGCCAGACTGCAGATACTCCCAAACCGAAGCAAGCAAGCCCTGACAAATAGCCCATGGGCCACAGCACCCCAGTCCCCCCAGCTGCCCAATCCCAGCTAGCCTGCAGTTGCAACCCAGAGACAAAGCTGGTGGGAGCTGTGCCGTGCTTTGAGGCTCAGGACAAGTTCCTCTCAGGCCACATCTGCTCATGGAGGCAACAAAACCACAATGCCCAGCAGAGGAACATGTGTAACTTTGAGAATTATAGTCTTGATGGCAGGTCTTGATTCAAAGGGCTCCCCACAACAGGAGATGCTCTAGGAGGGCTCTTTTCACATATACACCCCCCCCACCAAACTTCACTTACAAAGGAGATATTTTTCTGGAATATTAGGTTTCTGAAGGAGCAAACTTAAACATCAGAGCTCATGAGTTCTTTTCTTTGCAGAGGAGCACCAGTAGAGGCCACCATAAACCTAAGTGAGCAAGGTTTTCAGTTGCACAGGCAGGTATGAGGGTTCACCCACACTGAGAAGAAAAGAGACCGGAGATGTGATCAGGGCTTAGCTATGTGTCGAACAGTGTTTGAACAAACCATCTAAGTGAGCGTCATCCGTGGCAGCCATCAGAAGCTTCTGATGTGTTACTGAGTTTTTATCCCCCTCTTCTTCAGTTTGAAGCTTATTACTACACTTAGAAAAGCACAAGTGAAAAAGAAGGTGATAAATAATACAACAGTGTTTCCTGGGCATCTTGCAAAGTGCTTTGGCATTCAGCAAGCAGAAATCCCAGTGAATCTTTACCAAGAGAGGGTGGGGTTAAACTGCTGTCCCTAAATCCTCTTGTGGTTCACAATAAAGCCTCATCTACTAATGTCAAATCCTGTTTCTGCTAGGAGAAACTAATACAGGCCAACTATTTTTCCTCCCAGTTTTCTCCACTATGAAGTCATCACCTCAACCTTCTACACATATGAAGGACCCATCCTTATACCCATTCCTTTCTTAGGAACAGCTACTGGCCAAAGTAGACAGAAAACATGGAAGGGGCCACATGTATGTCACCAAACAAGATCGCTCCAATTTAACAGTTATAAATTGCCAATGAACTAACACCCAGAGCGTGACCATACCAGCTCAAGCCAAGCCTTAAATGCTTACACACACCAATGTAAACTCCAGTCCAAAATGCAAGCTAATTCTGCATGGTCACCAAGAGTACATGTCCTGTAGGTGAGGAGTTGTGGAAGGGATACACTCAATGGATGTCTTTTCCGCTGATGCTCTGGAATGAAGACAACTGGAATTAAGGACAGGGTGACTTAACTTTTTTTTAACTACCTAGCTACAAACAAGGTGATCTGGTCCTTGTTATTACTGAAATACTTAAGCAACACTGCAATTTCAAATACTGAAGCAATCTTCCAATTCTCTCTTTTCTACCTATGTGCAGTTCCATGTTGTGGCTTGAGGGAGGATCAGCAGATGAGCAGCATGCCTGGAAGTTCACAGAGACCATTTATATTATCATTTGAATAATAGTCCTTTTTTTCTTTCTGCTTTTCCTTAACATTCCTCACGGGTCATACACAATGCCTTTCTAAGTTGCTTGCTACTGTTTGCTACAGTGGACCAGTAAATAGAAACTCCTAAAATTGCGTGCTTTCTGACTTGTGAGAGAAAGCATCATCCAGCAATCACTTCTAAAACATATGCAAGTGGTTTTTAAAGGTGAGCGTAAAAAAAAAAAGTAAAAATACTACAGTATAAAACTGCTTAAATACCAATCACGCAGTTTTACACCCAGTGACAGATTCTGCAGAGACACTGCATAGAAAACATTCTCCAGTGGATGTATGGATATGAGCTCACCAGGCTTGAAAGAATCTTAGGAATATCTTATGTTCTTGCTTAACCCTAAAGCCTTCATTATAAGTCATTTTTTATTTCCTGGAGAGGAAGGCTTTCAGGCAATGCCATCTAGAACTTCTGTAAGTAGAATACACAGTTCACCTCATTAATATACTTCTAGAAGAAAACGTAAAACCACAATCCTCAACCCTGGCTCTCCAGCATTGCTTCTAGATCTTGGATGGGGGCAGTTACCAGAACCAGCAAGTCCTTTTGAATCAAAACAGTAGAAAAACCTCTCTTTGCACTTCATAAAAATAAGAGCAGCAGCCTTCAAAGCAAGCCAGATTAAAATCCCACACTCTGGCTCAAACAGAGGGGTGTTTCACCACAGATTCTCTGGACACTAATGCCAGGCATCAGGAGGTGCTCGGCTCTGGGCTGGGTGCACGTCAGAGCACCTAACAAAACCCAGCTATCACTATGCAAACCCACCTTTCCAATTCACCCACAGGCAGTGCTTGGACCCGAGAGGCAAGGATAAACCAGTAACTGTAGCTCACTACTGCTGTCAGCTATTTCCAACTCCTCACTGCCTAGTTACGTGTTATTGAGCTTTACAGGTCATTAAATGAGCATTACAGGTTAAAGCTACACAAAACAAGGTTAAAGTGATAAACAGGAAGAAAGTGTACACATGCTTTCTCCCAAATGCTTACAGTGTGTATTTGTTACTGAACACCTCCACGGGTTTCTAGATACTTTTATTTTATATACTCAGACCTCCTTCTGTTATTAGATCAGCAGTCTATAGAGAAAATAAGGAAGCACAACAAAAGATTTTGAACATCTGAAAGGTTTCCACTAAGAGGATGAGAACTTATCATACTCCCTATTCACCAGGGACAGACCATAGAGTTGGCTTAAAATGATAATAAAAAGAAATTTAAACTGGTTATTAGGAAACTGTGGGGAGGTGGTGGTTGAAGGAAGAGGAACAACGAGAAAAACAAAGACAACCCCCTGCCCCAGATGTACAGACCAAAAAAGGTCACCAAGAGGTGCCCACAGTGCCAGTCCCTGGAGGCTTTTCAGAACAGGCGAGACAAATGTGTGCTGGGAATTGCACAGAGACTGCGAGGAACTGAGAAAGAACCAAGGGGATGATAGGTATGGGTGTGCTTTCTTACAGTGTCATGTTTGCCAGATTTTAATTCACTTTTTGTCTTATAAGTGCTTTCACCAACAGCTATATATCTATTAGATAGCTGACAGGAGATTACTGCTTAGAGGAAATGCATTCACCAGAGATGAATGGCAATCTAAGACTTTTTGAAAGGCCTGAAGAGAGGAGGAGAAGCTCTTCAACAATTCACCACTGCTGCGTCTCATGACTTTGAGCTACCCCCTTGACAACGCCTCCTGAATTTCAAAGCAATGCAAAGAGCCATCCGAGAGGATCTGACAGGTTTTTAGGAACTGATGCTGCCATTTCCTTTTTGATCCAAGGTGTGAGAGGCAATAAAGTTTATTTCACCCATTTCAGCTACCCAGTTATCTTTACTGGATGCTATGTGACAGAAAAGAATAATTCCTGTGGTATTTTGTTGTTCAGTCACAAAGATTAATATTCTGAAAGCATAACAATTATTTCTGCAGGTCAGTAAGAGAAGGCTGATCACGCTGGGTTTTTTACTGACTCAAGAAGAGTACAACTAAGCTCTTTTCTCCCCCCTTTATGCATATATATATTAATCCTTTAAAATGAAATTTTGTAGAGGTTGCTTTTCTTTGTTTAACTATGTAGTTAAGTAAATGGTACAGTAATGCTCTGGATAATGCAGAACAGCTTTTATCCACTGATTTTTGGCATGTGTGCCTATAAAATAGGTTACATTGCACCCTTGCACTCGTACATGGAAGCAGCTGTAGAGTCGAGCAATTCTGTGGTGATACACAGAAGATCTATGGAGGGCAGAGGACCAACAGCTCCCTCTCCCTGGTCTTCCCCCTCACTAGCTAGCTCATGTGCTTAATGAGAACGGTGGCACTGAGAACTAAGGCATCAACAACGGTGATACAGAGGAGCATGGTCCTGTTACCACAGATCCTTGACACACGGAGAATACACACGAAAAGTATGCGATTGAACAGGGCTAACGAGTTCTCAGCACCCAACCAGATTTCCTGACTCCCAAACAGCACTGTAGTAGGCATCCTGTTTGGGGTTTTTGTTTGTTTGTTTGTTTGTTTGTTTGTTTGTTTGTTTTTAACTGCAACACAAGAGTCACTGATTATTCAAAGTGGTGGAAAAAAAAAAAAAATTCCCTTATCTTAAATACAATATTTTTTTCAAGCTTGGGAAAATGCTCCAAACTGGCTGTACTATTTATTCTGTCTTCTTAAATGATGACCTGGTCCTTGAGCAAAGATAGTAACAGGTGAACCAATTAATTTGACTCACTAATGCGTAGAAAAATTATTAAAATTTCATGAACTCTTTAAAATAAACGTCTGCTATTTCAAGGTGAAAATGGAAAAGTGTCTTGTGTTGACTGATGCCACTTCCATCTTCCACCTAAGGTGGTTGCCCAGTCTTTGCACTATGCAGTGATCAAATAGTCAACCATAAATTCTCATAAAATGTCCTTTTAATACTAAATACTAATTACTAAATGCTAATTCTAAATACTTCTATTAATGAGGTATTCAGAAGGTGCTTGCCATCAACAAAAATCAGTAACAGGCTACAAGACTACATGATATGGGTGGAGGAGAGGACAAATGTGTATTAAATGAGAGCTGAAACTTGATTTCATTGCAGAGTCTTCAGCCCACAGAGGACACTGCAAAAAGTGATGTATGACAGTACCTGGTCACATACAGCTGCTAAGAGTCATAGGAACACGTTCCCACTGACATTTAATATCTATTTAAAATCTGACTTGAGTTTTTTTAACCAAGAAAGTCGTGACAAATCACAGATGAATTAAGTTACCCTGTACAAATTGGCAGTAGTTTGAAAGGCCAGTTGTCTGATGGGACCTTCTCAAGTAACTCAGATAATAAGCACACAAAGTCCTTTTCATACCAGGGATTTCTCTCCCACAGTTATGTATCCATATTTCTGTGGAAAAGGTTCAGGAGAAATGGGGGAAAAAACAGAACCGTACACACCCCACAAAGGTTTGTTATAAACTGTGCAAATTAAGCCACAGTCATTTGTAAGGGCTATCTGGATGTGAACAATTACAGCCTCCTACTTATGAAAGGACTGGTTTCAAAGTCAGACCAGCCTGCTCAGGGTCTTGCCTGGCTGAGTTTTGAAAATCTCTGAGGCCAGAGATACCACAGCCTCTCTGAGCGACTTCCAGCACTTAAACCATTCTCACTGCAGTTTTTTTCTCCCTATGTCAAATAAAAAGTTTCTCCTATTTCAAGTGACAATTGCCCCCTGTCCTTCTGGTGTGCGCATCTAAGAAGTATTTATCTCCACCTCCATTATGATTTGGGGATTAGACCTGCCCCTCAACCCCAGCCTTCTTCCCTCCCTCAGGCTCTTCTCTCACATGAAACGTTCCCTAAACGTTTCACTGGATTTCTGCCAGACCTTCCTCTCTGACCTCTCAATTCAAGATAAAGCAATTATAAAGAGGCAGCTCAAGGAGCAATGAGTCATTTTTAATCTGCTTTGAAAAATTTTAGTGGTTCTTGCACCAACAGGGCATGAAGAGAAGCACCAACAGATCCTTTTCTGAACAAGCCATGACCATAACAAAGTACCTAAAAGGCATGCTTATCTCTTCCTGCAACAGTTAGGTTGGTCAACAGCTTCAGTCTCATTGACCTCTCCTAAAAGCCATCACCCTTGTCAAAAGCCTTCTACCATAACAGACCAAAAAAAATTTCCATTTGCACTGGAAAAAAAACCATCAGGACATCCTTTGAATAAAACCCAAACTTGCTGGACAGTAAGTTGTAATTATGAGCTTGTCAGAAACATGTAGCAATTCCAAGAGTTTTCATAAAATATTCCAGCAAATATAACCTTTGTATTTCATGTTAAGACATGAGAGTGATTACAATACTAGAGAAACAGTCTGTGTAGAAAAGGTTTTTAATATTTATGTGTGTGTACTTTCACTGGCTTACAGGAAGGAAAACCCAAGAAATCCTGTGTCCTGACTGATTTTATAGAAGTAGCAGTCTCTTGCAAACAAATACAATTCAACCATCCAAACCCTGACTCAGCTCCATAAAGCCATCTGAGAAACAGCACGCTGCCTTCCTCCCAATAAACAAAGCATGACTTTCCACATTGGTGTGGCATTCTTTCAGCTCAAAACAAAAAAGCAATTTCTCTGTAAGCGCTTCTCTTCACGTGAAACACCTCCCCACCAGGAGCCTGCAAAATGCATGAGGCTTCAAACTCACCTACACGAAATGGGCAGCATGCCACCACAGTCATGTGTTTCTTTAAAGAGTAAGGCACTTTTGAGTGATTAATTTAGAAAGTGCATTTTAATAATTTTAAGTTAGCAGTTTGCTAACCTAGCTAAATTAAGTTCAGAAAGAGAGAAAATAAGCATAATGCTAAAGATACCATAGTGAATGCACACATATACTTTTGAGGCAGAGGGAAAATGCCTACACAACAGAAATAACTTATATTAGGAGGAATTGTCAAGAGATTACTGTGCACAGTGATAAATGTTCAGAGAGAAATTCAAATACATAGTTTTTTCCATACACTGCCCGATCAGTTTTGCTCATGGAAGTCCAAAGCAAGCACGTCTGTGTTTCCACTTCAGCTATACACCTTCCCACTGCTACAACCGATAAATAATTAGGTGACTTGCTGTTTGCTGGAACTGGATGAGGTATTTTTCAAAGTCATTGTACAAAGAACAAATTGGAGAGGGTTTTTAGACAGACTATAGATAAATGGCAGCAAGTTCTCCTGCATGGCAAGAAAAAAGCGGTGATATTGTGCAACAGTTCAGGTCAGGTGATAAATAACAAGTTATCATCACCCATACCTCCCATGGTGTCTCTACCTAATACTTAGCATCAGTTTTGACTAGTCCTGGAAACACCACTTTTTGTTGTGAATACTCATCCCAAGAACTGCTAAAGCAGCAAACTGATAATTACAAGAAAATAGCTTGCACCAGCTGGTTCTAGCAATGAAGCAGGTAGGAAATGACTGGGGGGAGGCGGGACAAAAAGCATTCTGAAACAGTCAGCTGAGACCCAAAGAAAGGAAAAAAAACCCAACTCCCTGTGAAAGATATTTTATACCTTAAAAAAACCCGGAACATTTACACCTCCCTAATACAGGTAACCATCAGTGTTCAAACTCTTTGCTCAAATTTAATGTATAAATGATACTTTCCTCTTACAATTATTTTAAACCAGATTAATATGGGTTGATCATTAGTAAAGAGTACTGAAGTAGACTTATGCTCTTAGAAACTAAACACTAAAACAGGTACGGTCTTATCATCTTCACTGAGAGAAAATGCAAGATGCAAAGACACTATCAACGACGAGGTCAAAAATTGAGCTGGGTCAAAGATGCAACTGTGGTGAAAAGGCACCCTCCATTTTGCCTTCTCCGTTTACTGCTTAGGAGCATCAAGAGCTGAGCCTGCGAAGGAAAACAAGTACTTTCAGTTTGTTATTGGAAGTCTTAAAAATTGAGTCTTGCAGAATCTGAGCATCGCTGTGATCTATACCGGATCAGTAATCATTGCATACACATCTCCCATAGAAAATGACCTTACTAATCAAAACACATTCAAATGCAATTCTATAGGGAAAAAAGAAAAAAAAAAAAAAAAAATCTAATTCTGCTTGCCTAGAATAAATTTCTGGATCTCTCAGACAGTGAAAGTCCCGTTTGCAGATTACAAAAACATTCCTCAAGTGCAGGACAGACAAGTTGCTGGTTCTCATCTGCAGAAGTTCAATTTTTCATTCTTTTCAATTTCTAGGACTGCCAAAATGTATGCAGTTTAAATTTCTATGGCAGTTTATTGCTTTAATTGTATGGTCTGTATCTTCAGCTTACATAATGATTACATACTCAGCGAGCAGATGCAAAGACTAACACATGAGTTGCAGGATGTCAAGACTCTGGGCAAGTGGCGGAAGAAGAGGAAGAAACATAGCAGGATACAGAGTATTCCCATAAATCATTTTCACAAAGCAGTCACAAAGAAAGCATTTATCTGAAACTGAGTAATTTAGTGTTGCACTGGTCTACTTTCCAGCTGCAAATTAAACTCTAGCACCAAAAGGAATGTACTAAACCTGTTCCAAAATGACCAGATGGGAACATTCAAACACTACTCACACCACTCTGGTGAACAGCTGGAGCCAAGTTTTGACAAAGGTAACACTGCAGTTTAGTAGTGACAGACAGTATCATCTGAATTACAACCAAGTGATACACTCCAGCCAAAACCAACCAACCAACCACCACCACAAAACCAAACCACAAACAAACAAACAAAACCACACCACACACAAAAAAACTCCTAGGAGCATTGCAGCAACACATTCAGTACCCAAGGAACACTGCTGCTAAACGGAACAGGCAAAATCAGCACTGTTCTCTTACAAAAACACACAAGGATTGAACAGCTGGGGAGCATCTATACTGAAATAAGTGCATTTCTGATACAAATCTCCCAGTCATTCCCCCTTACTATACCTTGTCCCACATGGTGGTATAGTCTCAGAGCACACAAACTGGCTTTCTTTTTAATGAAATTAAACCAAAACATGGTCCAGGAGCACACAGTGTGTCCCAACCGTGTAAATGCACTCAGTTTTCAGGCTCAGCCCAGAGCTAATTTGACATGACCCTCCACCTTCCGGTTACATGTTCAGCAAGGACACTGGGACCTTAACAGCAGTGTCACCCTAGAGATCCAACCCAAATGAGCTGCACTACTGACTCATGTAAAACATGACTACTTCAGACTGTGTGAGCAGCCTCCTCTCTCTGCAGACTTGGGCCCAGTGCAGGAAAGCCAGGGCTCTCATCAGACCCAGCAAGAGATGCCAGTTTTACCTACTGGGCTGCAACAAGCTGTGGTATGCGCCCAGTTTGATTAAAAACACCTAAGTATTTCCTTCAATACTCTACCTGAATAAACTCGCTAGAAGCTACAGTCTGTTTGACACCACCATTTTAGCATCACTTCATTGTTGTAGTGCTTCCTGAAGTCTACCCAATCAAACCTAAACACAATTTAAAGAGAGAACTACAGAAACTACTACAAATAAAAAAATAATAATAAAAAAAGGCATCAGATAGCTAAAAAGCTAAGGGGGAATAAGTCACAATAGCATCACTCCCTTGTGGCATACGTTTTACCTTCTGACTTTTCATAGTTCGCACGCACCATTTCCTTGGCACAGACACTACTTTGAACCCTGGTCCAATCACAGCTGGGGAGCTGTGTGGTGGGTGGGATGTACCACAAAAGCAAATTTAAAACTAAATAAAAGACTTCCTTTAGTTTTCTTCTAAAGTAAAACTATTTCTGAGCTTTGAAAACCTATGCTGAAGTTTACTTTGATTTATTATGCACATGATCATTGTGTATAGCATATATACAAGCAGTTTATGCTTTTCGTCAGGTTTCAGAGACAAACAAATCAGACCAGCAGCAGTCACCAGCTAAGCGTCCAGAATCAGAGGCTACTGAAATGGCTTTTTTTTAAAAAAAAAACAAACCCAACTTTTATTTTCCTGCTCATTCAATTTACTTGCTAGCCCTGTTGCTTAAAGTTGAGAAAGTGATTCAGATATGAAACAAACAAACAAACAAACAAAATCTTAACCACCACCTTCCCCCCCACAGGGCCAGGAAGCTCTCCCCAGAACCAGCCCTGCACACCGCTCCTGTGATCCTAAGATTTCTGTGAACCATCCTGTTAAAAGCAGTGCACCACCACACTGCATTAGACAGCCCAACTACAAGTCATCTAACCTCACCCTACGGTGGGAAGGAGTCCTCAGGATGCTTCCAGAGGCAGCCAGGGGGCAAGGTGAGCCCATGCCTACCCCTGCCCTGGTGCCTCTAGTCCACCTGCAGTGCAGAAAGGAAAGTGGTGCAGACCACTCAGAGGATTGACAAGCACGAGCTTCCCTGCTCTCCCACCATCCCAGGAGGACTCCCCACCTCTCCTGCTTCCCTCAGACCTATACCTTGTTGTACAGACTTGGGTTAAAACAAGCGTGGATGGTGGGCAGTATGTGGGAGATCACATGCAGGTTTAAAACACTGCATACACGTAGTCAAGAGTGATCAGATGTGACTGTTTCTACTTGCCAGCTACACATGGGGCCCTTTTTAAGGCAGGCCTGGTACAGTTTTACTTGGGATTGTTTAGCCTGGAGAAAAGGAGGCCCAGGGGAGACCTTATCACTCTCTACAACTACCTGAAACGACACTGTTGTAAGATGGGGGTCAGTCTCTGCTCCCAAATAACAAGCAATAGGACAAGAGGAACTGGCCTCAAGATGCACTAGGGGAGGTTGAGATTGGATATTAGGAATCATTTCTTCATTGAAAGGGTTGGAAAGCACTGGAATGGGCTACCCCAGGAAGTGGTGAGGTCACCATTCCTGGAATTATTTAAAAGAAGTGTAGATAAGGCACTTTGTGACATGGGTTAATGGTGGACTTGGCAGCACTAGATTAATGGATGGACTTGATGACCCTAAAGGTCTTTTCCAATCTAAATGATTCTATGGTTTAACCTTGTTTTAGTGAATTAATAAATACTTAGAAGTGTTAGAATGCATTGAAAGGATGCACTCTTCATTCAAAGGAAGTGTGACTTCACTTGTTTAAAAATAGTCATCCTCCATCTTCTAATAAATTTTAAAAAACTCAGATTATGTATCTTCTTAAAACAGACCTGCACATTGTACGCATGACAAAACCATGTGCAAATTTACCACAAAGGCTATCAATAGCTCAGTCAGCAACTTTTAAGTGGTCACTGGAGAGCCAGCTGAGAAATAAATTTGCAAAGCAACATCAGCCGACTTGCAGGGCACACAGTTGATGTCGAGGTCTCGGTACCCACAGAACACACACTTCCAGAGGAAAGGAGGGGAGGTGACTTCAAGCCAGCTCTAGCCTGACCCCATGAACTGAAGGGCAGATTTCAGTCTGGTTTCATCCAAAAAGAACCCAGGTTGTGGACTCCAAAGGCTGCTCTGAGATTTGAACCAAAGCACAGAACATAAGGATAAATGAGATTTGCTTCAGAGCCTCAACCCTGGGTCAAAAATAAAACACAAGTGCAGAAACACCCACCATCTGTTATGGCCATTTACTCAACTACGGATTTCCCTTAACTCTCTAAATTTAAACTATTTAAGCTGATACATTCTTCTGGTACAATTTTCACTGTGAAATAATTTTGCCTGCAGTTCAAAAGAATTACAGAAATTCCCTTCAGCTTCACAGCTTTCAATTTTCAGCTTTGCCTGGTGACACCAGCTCCTACAAGTATAGCACAGCTGGGGAGCACAGAGGGCTTCCTCCTCTGTACTCCCCTCTCTCCTTCCCTCTCTCATTAAAGGATTACCTTATTTACAGGCGTGTTCATGATTCTTCCCTCTTCGGAACACAGTACGGGATGCAGCCACTGCAGGACAGTTAATTTTAGGAATATATCCTCATCTAAGTCAGAAATTTTGCTCTGTAGATACACTGAAACAACACATGGCATTAAATGTATCAGACAAACATTTTTTTTTCTAGCTGAGTGAAAACAGTACCTTAACGGTGATTTGCAATCAATCGCACTACTTGACCTAACTAACATGGGGTACCAGAGGGTGGAAGGAGGTCTTCACCTACCATTTCCTCAGTAAGTTAACAACACTCTTACCAGGACACTTAACAATACTCTTCCAACAGTAGGACATCTCTTTCCTTCACAGGTTACTTACTTTCAGGTCATGAGATATATTTTCACATATCTCTTTCAGGGAAAATAATCGTTTACCTAAGCTACTATGTTCAGTAAGAATCTCTCTCACCGCAGCATGCCTCCAGTTGCACAAACACACCACAAAAAAGAACATGATGTTAGTGTCAAACAGTCACACACTCATGCCCAGGTTCAAAGTCCTGGTAAATGAGCATTCAAACATTCTGCTGAGCGTTCAGTCGCATTCCGTACAAACAGCAGTGTTGCATCCACATGACCTATTAAAAAATATAAATAAATTTCTATGTATGTAATCAGAAACTCAGGAGTGTGACTAACTTAAAAATTATGTCCGGCTCTTTTGATGAATTTGACAGCTGTTCTGGAATACATCTTTTCTCCTGTTTTCATCCCTTCTTTCTTCCCCAATTTCACTCTAACAGATGCTTTTATTCTGTCTTGAGGTTTTTTTTTTTCTCCTTCTCTCTTCAGTGGCCGCGTTGCAGGGAGGGAGGGAGAGAGAGAGGAAGCGTAGGGTGTTAATGCACAAAGCAGTGCTTGTTAAAAACTGAACATATCCAGGCAATTCGCCAAACTTAATTCCAAAGACCCCGCTTGTGATTTGATGCTAAAATGGAATATAGCATTGTTCTATCTGTCTGTAGGACACTGTGTCTTCTATGGAAGAGGGGTTAAAAACAAAAGGACAAAAACCAGCTTGACACTCCCCCCAGCCTCCAAACACACACTTCATTCCAGAAAATACCATATTCGTCTGCCTTCAGAGTTGTTCGCAATAAATCAAGCAGCAAAAAACCCCAGGATTATATCACAAACATAATGAAAAAAACTTTATTGAAGTTCACAACAGACACAGCAAGAGCCAAAAAGGGGTCAAATTACTCTACATTCAACATTTGGATTTGGACTTTGCAATAAAACCTGTTCATTAAGAAGGGATATTGGAATCGGGCCTGAAAACACTTTGTCCTGTGTCCTTGAAAATGCAAAGTATTGACAAGGCTTCCTAAATTCTTTTGAACCAGATTGTGAATCCCATATATATTTCATAAGCAATCATTACCCGAGGCTAGAGGAAAGGCCGCTCAGGTGAGAAACTGCTCATACACGTAAATCGGTGTCTCTGCAGCAAAGATTGAGATTAGTTTATGAAATGAGGGAGGGAGAAAGACAAAGAAAGCTTAGTTACACTTAAAATCATCATGAGTAATAGTCACACGTACTTCCTCTCCCACATTTTGCCATGTGGCCTGATTCGTCCCAACAAATATTAAACTGTAAATCATAATAACTTAACAGTGGGAAGAAGTATTGAATTGTGAAATGGGCCCAACATGAATTTAAAATCCAAATGATTTATGCCGCATTCTATTACTGGCAATACATACCCAAAATAAAATGCATATACTGACATCCGTAGAAGTAATAAATATACATAAGTTGCATGTGGAGATAAAGCAGTATTTGACTGGCAGGGTCCCAAGCATAAGTTTGAACTCACTTCCCATTTAGACCACTTTTTGGTTTTAACCCATGCAAGAAGTGCTTCCTTTCCCCCGAGTTTCCACTTTTCCCCCCATGCACTGCCTTTCCCATCTCTTCCACAATCCCCCTGCTCATCTCCCACTCGTTCTCCCCTTCAACCCAGGTCACTCAGTGACCAGTTGAGCAGGGATTAGCACCTCATGAGGGCTCACAGCAGATGTTCCTCTTTCCTGCTCCAGCTGTGGGGTCTCTGCCTTCCATTTGAATGACCACTGACAAAGAGTACAGCTAACCTTACTTGCACAGCAGAAGGAAAAAATCAGCTTTAAAGATGAGTAGACAAAGCAGGAAGGGACTGCATGTCTCAAGGTCAGTAAAAGAATAGAAGAACCATCAAGCATACAAACTTTTGGAAATACGGCTACTCTTCTCAAAACCCTGAAGCCTGTCAGCCAGCTCTTTCTCAGTCACGTAGCAGAGGAAGAGGTCCCTCTGTCACCTGGATGACCCTGTAACTGAGCCTTCCCATGTAATCACAGAAAGCAATGATGGGCTGGTTTGCAGCCAGGACATGCTTATTTCTGAAGCCCTAGAGGCAGCAGAGCCACAGAGAGCTCCAAATCAAAAATAGGAATCAGCAATGGGTTTTTTTCAGGGATTTTTCTTGCTTAGTTTTTGGGGTTTGCTTTGGAGGAGGTGTTTGTTTTTCCCTCTTAAATGAAAAAAAAGAGAGTAAATCTTTCATATTTAGACAAACATACATGGAAAGGCAGGGAGTGAAGATAACACACTGGGAGAATGTAATAAGAAAACTAAATTGCAGGCAAAATTTTACATTGGTTTCTGTAAGGCAAGACAATGCATCTTTCCTCAGGCACAACCCAGTTCTTCTGCTTTATGGGTGCAACAGGAGAAACCAAAGGGACAGGATTTACAAGCCTTATCAGACACCATTTTTTTGGAGGGTTCAGACACAGAGTAGCTGAAAATGCTAAGAACAAGTATTAATTAAACTTGCAACTCTAAGTCACAGGTTTTTTTCCACAGAGAAGGCTCTTCAGCATCACCCTCCATTTAGGCACTGAAGCATTTTAAAGATAATAAACACCCATTAAGTGTCCTGAATACATAAGCAAAGGAAAGAGAAATGAGCTAAACTAATTCTAATCCATTTGCTCAAAGCCATAACACCAAGAAAAAAGTACAGATATGACTTAAAATTTATGTAAATCCCATGCCGTTTGCCACTACTGCATATTGCCTTAATGAACAACTCGGCATTTCGCTAAGTCAATATGCCTGCTCCTGTAAAAAATGCACTTGGGATGATTCACGAGCACATTTTCATCAGACAGCACTTTCTGTAGTCAAAAACAATGCTCTCTCGATGACATAACACATAAAATTGCCACTAAAAAGCAAGTGGGACTGAACAGGCTTTACAGTAACCCTACAAATTATTCAACTGCTGTAGAAGGCGTGTTCCTTAATGTTCAAAACACGTAAGATCCACTAACCCCTCTCATTACTGTTTAAGACACCATGCTCTTGAGAATTTTAGCTGTTAGGAAAAATGTTGTGTTCTCAGTCCAGTAAAATTACATTACCCTACTTAGTGTCACATTTAATGAAGTTTAAACATCACAACAGATGACTTATCTTGCAGCTCTTATGTTCCAAATATCCACAGAGCCAGCTGTTAAGGAATCAAGTCTTTTGGTAATTCAAGAGTTAAGAGAGCTGCTGCACACAAAGTGTGCATTTAGAGAGGACCTAAGTTTTGCATCCTCAAGCATTTTCTTAAACAGATCGTTTTGTAACAAGGCATTTATTTCCCAACCTGTCACACAAAATAACCTGGTTCTTCTTCAGTAGCCCTGTTACATTCTTCTAAAACCAAACTTGTTTAACTTTTAGAAGATGTACTTTGCATGCTGTTGACACAGTACAGGTACCTTGCAGACTAGCAAAACTGCTGTAAAGAATGAAGTCTGAAGACAGACAGCCCTTCCACACCTTTCCGATCCAATGCTTTACACAGGGAAAACTGAAGAAGACTGGGCTACCGTTGCTCATAAACAGTTTTGGAGTTGTTGGGGTTTTTCCACTCTGTTTTCTAACAGGTCTAATCAAAGCATGTGACTGTTCCTTCTATCACTATTTTGACAATGTAACTGAAGAACCCTAAAGTAGTTTGTTTCTCTCACAGGAAAGCCAGGGTTTCACCCTACCCACTTCAATGCTTTAGTTTAAGAGCTGTCAGCTCTAATGAGGGCTCTGTTTCAAAGTTCACAAATACATGCAGAGTTGAGTTGAAGTCTTCTCTGGCTGCCTACCCAAACCACAGTGGACATTAGCCAGATATTACAAAGGAAGGGTTGGGAGGTCAAAGAATTTAAAGGAGCACACCAAAATGACTTACCACCTCTGCAGGTAAGCAGTGCTCCACAAAGTACTGAAAACTTTTTCTCATATTGTTCCCCGTAACTGCTGCACTATAAAACCATAAAATTACGATGAGTTTCAGGTCTAATGAGTGATACACAAACCTGTAAAACAGTCCCTGCTTCCAAATGCTTCCACCCTAAGCTCCTGTTCTACAGAGGCACACTCACGTACCAAACCTTCTTTCACAAGAATAGTTTAATTGGTGTCTGTATATAGTTGTACAAGCTACAGAAGGTAAATGACTTGACAGCAGATGATAAGAAAGCCACAGTGGTAGAAACACAAAGTGACATCTCTTGCCTGTTTTTAATTTTTAAACCACATAGGTGTTAGATAGAGAACAGAAGAATCTATTTCTGACCATTTAGACACCTCGAGAAAAGATGCCATCAAGAAAACAGAAGGAAGGTGGTTACTTTTGTCTTCTGAAAGGAGACGTTTCTGGCAATACAAAGGTATTCACAGAAGTATTTTTTTTAAAGAAACTGAACAGTCAGTACAAAGCAACACTGCTGCATTTACAGTATTTCTTTATTTACAAAAGGCACAGTTTCTGCCACCTAGCTGCTACATGTAGGTTCATGTACACCTGTATCTAAAGGAGTTTCTCACTATTTCAGAGATGAAAGTTTATGCGCAATATTGTGCAGTTTTGAAATAGTATGAGTATTACAGCATTAGTTTACACCATTAAATGTATGTGTAAAGGCAGCTATCCGTGTAAGAGGAATCACCAAGGAAGACTGCAGTTCAAGTAACTGTTAGCACTTCATTACTGAAAAATTAACAGGCATTTGGGGTTGTCTTTGCGTTTTTACAGAAGACTGAAAAATACAACTCAGAAGGCACAACCAGCCTGCTCCCCTGCAGTCCTGGCAACCAATTCATCACTTGCCAACGCGTCCATGACTGTCAGAAGCCCTGTTTGCAATTAAGTGTAGCATGTTCAACTTATTTTGCAACTATGAAACAGTATTAACTTTGTAATTATACTTACATTTTCCACCACGGATCAAAATCTTACTTATTAGAATGCATTTGATTGCTAGATGGAAAACTGTAGCAACAACAGTTGCAAAAAGAAAGTGCCATGTGGTTCTGGAAAAGGAGAAAGTTCCACATCACAGCTTCTAGGCATGCTACCACGTTGCTAGCCTGAAACGCCTATTAGAAGACAATAATCATGCTTTCATGTGTCATTTCTCTACATAAACTTAATCATTTATATCCAAGTCGCAGCGTACTTCATTTCCAGGAGAGTGCTCTCCTACCAGGGCAGCAATCTTAAATCACAGTTTCCAAGACTGTGCTCATAGCATGAAATACGTTTTGTAGATTTTATTATAATGAAAAGTTTTTTCCTAGATTATCAAATGGCAATGCATACTTCTATAATCACCTGAAAGATGAAGCTAAGGAAATATTTTATTTGTTTTTTAATGCAATGTGCCGGCCAAACCAAAATTATTCCAAGTCCTGCTTTATGAACAACCCCAAACCATTTTTTTCCTCCTTCCAAGTCTAATATAAAATATGACTTTTCCTGTCTGTTAAAGCAAGCATGCATTTGCAATGGTAATAAAACACGGCTGCAAAGCCTCACATCAGCTAAATTTTACCTGCTGTGTATGTGTATTTTCCTACATGTCTTTTTAACACAAAGCTGCACATAGAGACCAGATCTAGCAGACTACTTAAATGTTCTGTGGCTCACTACACTTAAGTATTGCCTCTCGAGCTCATGAGGTTGCTTGGCCATTTGTCTGGGGATAAGCACATATATTAGTGCATTTCTGAACTGGGACAAAATTTCTTATCAACAAGGATATGCCACTAACAGATCACACCCTGAGACACAGCATCCTGCTGAGAATTACTTACTTAAATAAGTGCAAATTTTGTTTCACATTTTAGCCTTCGGGTTTTTTTTTTTTCCAAGTAGGCATTTCATACTTCCATTTGTACCTAACTGTTTCTCTGCAGCTGGCCACACAATGGAGGAAGGAGGGACCAACACTGAACACTATGAGAAGACAAGCAGTCCTAGGTCTCCAGAGATGAGTTACTCACTTCAGAGTAATCTTCATTACTTTTAGAACTACTTCTATTCGGAAGATTAAGAAGAAAGCCATCCACTAATACAATATTTTGTAGAAAATGATCCTCTAGAAATAATTAATGCTTTTAATTTTTAAACTCTTCACCCAAAAGGCAAAACCAAGTTAACTCTCCTGTTCTTTGAAACGTCAAGGCAACATCACCTGGCTCTACATCCTCTTATTTCTTCTCATAGAAGATAGTTAAGCGGATCTTTTCAGAACTTTAAAAGAGAAAATTACCATTTTTTTTCTCTAAGTTTCTTCACAACAACCACCAATAATTATACAGTAAATCATGGTTAACTTTTAACTTTAAATACATCATTTACTGAGCTTGCTTTGGGTGAAGAGTTCAATAAACTCTGGAAGAAGTTCACCTCAATGTAAAATCTTCAAATCAAAGATGGTTGCATTAGACATCCAAGTGAGGCTCTTCTACCACAATGAACTTTTAAAATGGGCCTGCCTAAAAGTCAAAAAGACTTGTATCAAGGCAAATTGAAATTTCTCAGGATAGCCCAATTAACACACTCTCTACAGTAGAGAATACATAATTCATTCTGACAGTAAAGTCCAAAGCCTCCAGCATTTCTACCATCACATTAACTATATTTACTATAGACTGAAGAGGTGACAGCAGAGAGATTTGAAAAAACAGCTGCTTAATGTTAAGTAGCCTAACACCCATGGAAGTTGTACAGGGCAAAAAGAAACCCACGCAATTATTTCATAGCACTGTAAATTAACTGCACTTCCAATTTTGGGGACACATTTTCATTGGAATTTTGTTCTATAAATGCTGCATGAAACGTGAAAGAAAATTCTCCTTTTACTTCTAAAGGGAATTTGAGGACTGTGTGCAGATCTTCACTGGCAGCTGTTTGTGCCAGACCACCAGAGCCACAGTGGCAAAATGATGCTCTAGCAGTAGCTATAGGCAGCTTCTCTCCCCTCGCTGTGGTAACTCCCTAACCGTTTTTGTAAAGGGCAGATGTTGTGCATGACCCAATTGAATACCCATTTCTATTTTGTTATGGCTTTGGGGAAGGAGGAGGGTATTGCACGCAGAATTCGGCGTTGATTAAAAAGCACTAACATTTGGCTGAACAAAACCTAATTTAGCCCCCTGGGCCTGTCTGACCCACTAACCACTGCTTCCTAACTGCTCTGTTATGACAAAGTTTGCCTGAAAAATGTGGAGCTTGGAGAGAAAAAAAAAAAAAAAACCAAAAAAAACCCATAGCACTTACGTCAGTTTTGCAACATTTCCTTAACAACATTACTGCGAAAATCCCCCATTCCCCACGCTCAAATTTACTGGTTTTAAATTAAACATTTGTAACAAAGACATAACAACTGATGGAGCCTCTTTAGTGGCTGAACGGGTAATGCATG
The DNA here is from genome assembly GCA_033439905.1 of Ceryle rudis. NCBI lineage: Eukaryota > Metazoa > Chordata > Aves > Coraciiformes > Cerylidae > Ceryle > Ceryle rudis. The sequence goes on from JAAGNO010002309.1 coordinate 52,062, forward strand.
CAAGTATCAGACAGACATACTGCGTCACTCTAACGCCCACAACACATTCATAGCAAGATCTTGTTTCGCTACAGGGAAAAGAAGCACGGAGTATTTTGAGAAATTCAAATGTACCATCCTTTCATTATGGGACACCACTTTTCCTCCAGGCACTAAGTCAATCTAAATAGGTATCACCTAACAAAAAAAATGATCCCAGTTTTGTTTTGAGTTTTCCTTCAGATGCGCTCCTTTAAAACATAGGTCTTGTTGTAGGCTGTGTTGTAGCAAATATTTGAAGTAAGTACCAGACACTAAGTGCTCGGAAACCAAACAGTAAACAAAAGCCTCCAAAATAATAGCAGGTCTTGTGATCTTTTCAGCATTCAAGGACTACAAGAGACAATGGCTGGATAGGAGCAGGAACCAGGAGCAAAAGTTTCATGGTGCCTGAGAACCAGATGCCTGCAGCTTTCCGAAGGATGTTGATCCACCTGCACAGAAAGTAAGGAGACAGCAGGGAAACCCTCTCTAAAGTGCATGCATTTTACAGGTAGTGGAGGTTAATGAAATCCTGCAAAAATGTGATTCTTAAAAAAGAGAGAAGGGACTGTCACGCTTAAAGATTATCAACGCTTAATTATTTTACAGAACCAAAGAAAATTATGTTTAGTCACCTCTAATTTCTTGAGCTGTCCAAAGACAAATTAGAACTTCAGAAGAAGAAACACTGAAAATCACCACAGCCCAAAATAAGGTCTCTCTGTGCAACTCATATATTTGCTTTCCTTTCCAATCGCCTCCAGGCTTAGGGGAAGACCAATACAAGCCTTCAAACTACAGACTGCTTTCATTTCACAGCAGAGATAATTCTTTCAGGGGAAAAAGTAAAAAAGCAGCATACCACAATGCACATTTCAAACATTTTTCCACAAAAGATGTTTCAGTTTCTGATGAGAGAAAGGCCTTTCTAGGATAAGTATCCTGCTTGTTGGGATTCAAAAAAAATTCCTACTCTTTTTTGTTCTTTTGCCAACATCAACTTCTTAAACACTGTAAAAATAAACAATGGTGAAAAAAGAAGAATGTTCACTCCATCACCACGGACATGGAGGGCCTTACCACACCACTGTACGGCACAGCAGAACAAGGCAGGGACATCAGGGCATCCAGGCACTACAGCGGAGAAAAATTTGGGAAACCATTTCAGCAGCTCCCAGTGGATCCTGTCTGAAAAATACCTTGGGAAACAAGTACCACAGCTGATACATAAGACACTTTGAAAGTAGCACTCCATAGTTGTGACCTAATGACAAGACAACCTCAAGCAAAATGCTTATTTTCAAAAAAGCTTTACTGCATTTTTTTGATGAAAACCCAAGTTCATAGTTTACGGTTCCCACAAAGAGGGCTTGAAGCTACCCTTTTAAATGGTGTCATCTACATATAAGAAAAAAAAAAAAAAAACATAGGCATATCATCTATCTCATGTGAACAAAAACCATAAGGGGCTCTGAGCCCTCAAACTGACAGAGCTTCCATGGTTTGAGATTAAAATTCTGTTGTACTCTTGCCTTTTCCTGAATTTCCCACGCATACAAAAGGCAATGCCCTTAAAGCCCAAAGGACCTGGATTTAATGCATTTACTTCAAGCAGTCCAAGCTTGTTAACTATTTCAGATGCCCCTGAGAAGAAGAGCATTCAGTACAGTTATGCACGCAATAAAGTTATCTTTTCACTCCCGATTTTCTGCTCCCCTAGGGCTGGCTTTCTGGAGATGGGCTAACATGAGATCCTGTCAGCCATCAGCAAGCTCTGGAGTGGGCACCACACTCCTCACAGAGTCCCACTGAGACTTCTGGTATGTGTGAGCCAAGCCCTTGTTTTCTCTACAGTGATGAGTGGTCTCATCTAAACAGATACTACCCCAGCAGACATCACTGAGCCGATGGATCGGCAGGGGAATGAATGGCATAGAAGGAAAGCAAAAGGTTTAGCAAAGCCAAATACTGCCAGAATTAATAATCATGCCCTCATTTAAACCAGGCTCCTCTAGAGCAGCTCAGGTTCATTTTAATTACAACACAGGTTTTTTCTTGGCATAAATCAAAGAGGTCCACGTCAAAACCGCGGCAACCACTCGGAATGCAGGAAGCTGCTGTACTTATCCTAGGAGTATCACGACCTGAGTTAATTCGTATGTAGTGCTGCACATTTCCTTAAAGCATCTCCAGCACATACATTCCTTTTCTCACATCCAGGGTCACCATAGCTATGAAGAAAACAAAACACGGCGGTGAAGCTCGCTGGCACTGCTCTCCCTGCCTCTTCCATGTGCCTCCAGAGGGGCACAGCTACCGCGGCTAACATTTCGGAAGGTTATTTGCTCGTGCAAAGTGCTACCATGCATGCTACAGGTAAGCTCACACACAGCTTCATGAAGAGAAGCAACAGGAGACCAAGCTCCCAAGCAAAGCTGGAAGTGAGAAAGTCTGTGTGCTAGCACGTGAGAGAGGGAGAGTTAACAGCCAATTTAAGGTCATGTGAACAGAGGCAAGTTTAAGTACCTATATGAACCCTGATAGGAAAGAAGCTATACAGCCCAGACAGACGACTACCGGATATCTACAATGAGAAACTTTTGTCCTAGTGCTTCCAGGAGCATTGTGATTACCCTCAGATGTAAAGCCCCTGATTTAACTGGACTTTTTATAAATGAAGCGTATGTCAGCAATATAGACAAACACAAGGAGGACCTTTTTATGCAGTATCACAGTTACACCTGCAAAATGTCTTTTCTACTGCATCCATTGCATTCCATAAACAACAAACAAACAAAAATGGCAGACACAAGGGAAAAAAATAAAACAGAAAAGAAAATTAAAAAAAAAAAGCTTGTCTTGTTTCACACTAAACCCAGAATGGCTGTAAAAGCACTACCTTCAAAAACTACCTTCCGAGGAAGGGATTGCAGATGTCCAAGCCATGCCTAACGCTTTGTTCTGCATCCACAAAAGCCCCTGATTGTGCTGGTCTCCAAATAAGGGACACTGGCAGTGGGTACACAGCTAAGAAGAGCTGCAAGCCTGCTGTCTTTTTCTCAAGCTTCATGTTTTGTATCATGAACTTCAGCGCTTAAGAGAAACACAGCTGTCTTGGCGGGTCATGCTCAAGGAAGAAAGGCGGTTTCTTAGATAATAAGTGCAAAAGCCCCTTAGAAGTCGTGATGACCTAGGGGAAGGATTTAAAATTAATTGACAGTATCTCCTAGCAGGAAGCACTGGCATGGTACATCCTGAGTGCTGCAGGAGGCATGGGATGTAGGCTGTCACAGGGTTGCTCTTCCCAGCTGTCTCCTTCAGGACAAAGAGGGACATGCAGCAGCTGCCAAGCTTTAAACATCACACCTCCAGCCATGTCTGCCACCAAAGACAAAGACGCTCTTCCTGCGAGTCCACTCATGACTATGGAAATCATCTGAGTGCCCAAGAGCAAAAGCCTGAATGTCACAAGGATCACACACAGCAGTTCAGTTTTGGGATACTGCTGTGATGTCAGTGAACTAGCCTGACACAAGAAAATACTATTAAAATGGCAAATAAATGCAAGTTCGACAAGGGCAAGTGTAAGGTCCTGCACCACAGTCAGGGCAATCCCAAGCACAAATACAGGCTGGGCGGTGAGTGGATTGAGAGTAGACCTGCAGAGAAGGACCTGGGGGTGCTGGTTGATGAAAAATTGAGTATGAGCCAGCAATGTGAACTTGCAGCTGAGAAAAATACCTGTACTCTGGACTGTATCAAAAGAAGCTTAGCCAGCAGGTCAAGGGAGGTGATTTTTCCCCCTCTGCTCTACTCTCATGAGAACCCACCTGCAGTACTGTGTTCAGCTCTGGGGGCCCCCAACATAAGAATGACATGGACCTGCTGAAGCGGGTCCAGAGAAGGGCCATGAAGATGATCGGTGGGCTGAAGCACCCCTCTGTGAGGACAGGATGAGAGAACTGAGGCTGTTCAGCCTGGAGAAGGCTCTGGGGAGACTTTATAGAGGCCTTCCAGTACTGAAATGGGGTCTACAGGAAAGCTGGGGAGGGATTTTTTACATGGACTTGTAGTGACAGGACAAGGAATAATGGCTTCAAAATGAAAGAGTGTAGATTGAGATTAGATATTAGGAAGAAATTGTTTACTGTGAGGGTGGTGAGACATTGGAACAGGTTGCCCAGAGAGGTGGTAGATGTCCCACCTCTAGAAATGTTTAAGACCAGGCTGGATCAAGCTTTGAGCAACCTGGTCTAGTGGGACCCCAACCCCATAGCAGGGGCGTTGGAAATAGATGATCTTTGAAGTCCCTTCCAACCCAAACCATTCTATGTTTCTATCATTTCTCTCCTGTGTTTAAACTTCAGTAAGGAGAAGAAATCTCCCTCCACAGAGATCTAATAACCAGATGCAAATGGAAAGCACAAGTGTTGGAGCAGTGAAGCATATGCAACTAAAAGCTTGACATATTCTCTGAGTAAGGCAATAGAAAACACTTAACTTTATTTACAAGGTACAGGAGCTAACATAAGGGACATTTCACACATACAGAAGAAGACAGACTACTGACCATGTGGGAAGTGGGCACAGCAGTCACGCTCGCAAACGCACACGGAAGGAAAAAGGCACGCTTCCCTCCTACTAATCTTACCATCCTCTTCCCTAAAAAACCCAAAGGGTTAAGAATCAAGTATTTTAAGAAGGATTACAGTAGATGAGAACTTAGGCAAGCACGATGGTATTTTTTTAATCCATAAACCTGCCTTCTAGCATGGGAAAGAGGAAGGAAAGATTTGAGAACTCCCATTTTGGCTGGGTAACTGCTTCTTACCCTTCTGCATCTTCTTATGAAGCCTATGTAAAAGTCTCCTCTGGCCTTCTGCACAGGGACTCATTAATATGCCAGAGGAATAACTAATGAACTATTATATGAGATACCATCTTTCCAAGTAGCTGTTTCTTTGGGATTTTTTTTTTTTAACAAGAAACTCAGGTATCGTTTCCATTCTCATCGCTCCGTTAAACTAACAACTGTGTTGCAAACAAGGAATATTCCTAATTCTCTAATCTCTTTGGACAGAGTTCTTCCTAAGAAGGTAGGTGTACTTCAGAAAGTAGATCGCCATCCTACAGCCAGCATACCGATCAATATGGCAAGCACTTCTGCATACAAATATCTATCAATGCCATCTAAGATCAACTAAACAAGCATGAAACAAAACAGTTTCATCAACTAAATGGATTTTGTAAGAGGAAGTAGCAGCTAGCACTGACTGTGACTATGCTGCTATTCTCCTAAATTTTCTCCTTGTATGTTCTTATAAGAACAGAAGAAAAATGTCAGTGTTCAGTAATTAACACATTATACATCAGGTTTTAACAGCTGGGACATTCACATTACCCTTGGCAACAACATTTAATATTCCACGTGTGCCGTGCCCTCCTGCTACTGTGGAAACAGAAAGCAGATCCTCCAACTTCCCTCCAGTAAAGCAATTCATTTTGCTTTAAGAGAGTGTCTCCTGACTTTCAGTTTACTTTAAAGCTGATGTCCCAATGTCCCCACTGTTTTCTATCTCAAGGAGGAGAATATCACTTACTTTGAAACAGGTACTAAGCTAGCAGCTATCGCAGGCAGACATTATATCATATTCAGTGCCATTATGCACCATATAAAGGACAACCAGGGGATCAGGCCCAGTCAGCAAGGGTTTATAAACAGCACGTCCTGCTTGATGAACCTAATCTCCTTCTGTGACAAGATGACCCACACAGTGGACGAGGGAAAGGCTGTGGATGTTGTCTACCTGGACATCCATAAAGCCCCTGACACCATTTCCCACAGCATTCTCAAGAAAAAAACTGTCTACATGTGGCTTGGATGGGCATTTGCTCTGCTGGGTAAAACACTGGCTGGACAGCCAAGCCCAGAGTGGTGGTGAATGGAGTTAAATCCAGCTGGCAGTCAGTCACAACTGGTGGCCCTCAGGGCTCAGTATTTGGACCAATTCTGTTTACCACCTTTATCAATGATCTTGATAAGAAGACAGAATGCACCCTTAGTAATTTTGCAGACAACACCAAGTTGGGTGGGAGTGTTGATCTGCTTGGAGTAGGGAGGCTCTACAGAGGGATCTGGACAGGCTGAATTGATGGGTCAAGGCCAACTGTATGATTTTTAACAAGACCAAGTGCCAGGCCCTGCATTTGGGCCACAACAACCCCAGGCAATGCTACAGGCTTGCGGAAAAGTGTCTGAAAAACTGCCCAGCAGAAAGGGTCCTGGGGGTGCTGATTGACAAGCAGTTGAATATGAGCCAGCAGTGTGCCCAGGTGGCTAAGAAGGCCAATGACAGCCTAACCTGTATCAGAAACAGTGTGGCCAGCAGGACCAGGGAGGTGACTGTCCCTCTGTACTCAGCACTGGTGAGGCTGCACCTTGAGAACTGTGTTCAGTTTTGGGCATCTCAACACAAGAAAGACACCGAGGTGCTGGAACAGGTCTAGAGAAGAGCAACTAAGTTGATGAAGGGCCTGAAGAATACATCTGATGAGGAGCAGCTGAGGGAACTGGGACTATTTAGTCTGAAGGAAAGGAGGCTGAGGGGAGACCTTATCCCTCTACACAACTGCCTGAAAGGACATTGTAGAGAGGTAGGTGCTGGTCTCTTCTCACAAGTAACTAGTGACAGAACAAGACAGAATGGCCTCATGCTGCACCAGGGGAGGTTTTAACTAGACATTAGGAAAATTTTTTTCACTGAAAGGGCTGTCAGGCACTGGAACAGGCTGCCCAGGGAGGTGGTTGAGTCACCATCCCTGGTTGTGTTTAAAAGCTGTATAGATGTGGTGCCTGGGGATATGGCTTAGTGGTGGACTTGGCAGAGTAGGCTTAATGGTTGGACTTGAGGATCTGAAACATCTTTTCCAACCTAAATGATTCTATGGTATCATTTGTGGAAAACATACCTGCAGCGTGCAGTCCAGCGCACCACCAGATGGTGTCACAGCCGTGCTGATCTATCACACGTGAATCAGATGTGTGCAAAACCACTAAGTGCGCTTGGCCACCATTTCGGAAAGAAAGCCTTTAGTGGAGGATCAAATGCCAACAGGAATAAGTTCCCTGGCCACCTATCTACCCACACACCCCCTCTGCCCCCAAACCTGGTAGAAAACAGCCTAGAGGGAGGGAAGGACGAGGCTCAACCATGAGGCCCAGCACTTCCTCTATGCAAGGGTGATGGAAAGAGCCCAAACCATGCTGAGGTGTGCTGGGGAGCTGACTGTAATGGGGAAAACACTCAGCAGTTTTTTTGACGACAGCCTTAGGAAACCTAAGAAAATCCAGCAATAAAGTTTTACAGGAAAATAAAACCATTTAAATGAAATCTGCAGACTCTTTAAGGCTAAAATCATTTGAGTCTTGACTCATGTTGCTACTTTACTTGTGTTTTGTTTCAGCTCCATCTACTCCCAGAATACTTACCTTCCATCAGCCATGGCTACTTTAAATTAGTGTTTTCAATCATTTCTTTTACTCCTCCTTCTTTCTTTTCTACTTCTACCACCCTGAGCTTTCCACCAAGGAATAAGAGGAATTTAACATATGGCAGATTATAACAATTTCTCAGCCACGGTGTTGCAAACATATTAGTGGCAGATAAGATGAAGAACCTCAAAGAATTTCATGAGGAGGTTAAAGATTAAGTATCTATTATATGCTTCTCAAGTTTGAGGAGAAAAACTGGTATTCTCAAACTGTTCAAAAATCATTTAGAGGGAGCTACTAAAAATTACAGGCTATAAAAAGCCAAATGACTTAACTGGCTATTTTTCATTCCATGTCATCATTTCTTTCAATTTCCAGACATTATCTGAAATGGGGGATTTTCATCAGACAATTACCAAACATGAGAAATTGCCACTTTAATTTCAGCATGGAATGGGAGAAGTATCTATGAAGCAAAGGTATACACTGCATGAGAAAAACAATGACTGAGACGGGCCACATCAGTCACACATAGCAAAGCCCCTCTGCACCGCATTCCTGGTATCTGCTTACATAAAACGCTGGCTCAGGGAAACAGTTATCAGCTTTAGTACCTAATAACTTCACTGGCTGGGAAACAGGCAATAATGCATGATGCACTAGATTCTGTTACATTCCCCTGACATGGTATGACAAATATCTCGGAGTTTTCAAGACTTCTCTGCCAGAGCCTATCACAGAGCCTAAGCAGATGTTGCAGAAAGTTTTAGTGTTTGTTACACCTTGCAAGTCATGGGCTTTTGACAGATGCACTGGAACAGATCCTTGTGCTTGCACTGAAAGCTGTCAGCTCCAAATATGCCCACTAGTCAGCTCTCTTTCCTCCTGATTTTTTTTTTTTGTTTGGTTTTTTTTTGTTTGTTTTTTTTTTTTTGTTGGTATAATACATGCCTAAGCAGCTCAAGAAAAGCATTGAATTTCCCACAAGGGAAGTTCCATGTGGTGAAACTTATTTTCAGCTGTGTGCCTAACAAATAAAACAACTCATTTCTTACTTTTGTTCAGGGAAGTGCATGACATTTATGTCAACACAGTTCTGGTAACAAAAGCATAAGTTTACACACAAACAGCAATCATATAAAACCTTATTCCTTAAAAGAAAAAAAAAAAAAATAGAAAAAGAAACAAAACAGAAAACACAACCAAGAAAATTAACATTACGTTAGTAGAAAAGTTAGGAAAAAAGTACTGAAGATCCAGACAGAGCTCTGCACTAACTCAGACTTGCATGGCATTTGTCAGCATGGTGAGTGCCCAGGACTTCATTCCAGCAAATCCTGACAGAGGTTCCCAGAACCTAGAGCTTAAGCAGCTTTAAAAAACATGTCTTAAGTTGACGAAAGCACTTTCTTATGTATGAAACACTTGTCCCCCATCAGAGAGCAGAACATGTACAAACCCAAGGAGTTAAAAAACAAAACAAACAAACAAACAAAAATATCAGTGGGAAACCCCTCTTGAAGAGACACTAAAATGCAGCAGCAGCCACTCCTCCCAAGCAGGCTCACAAAGGGCACAGGCAGGAGACTACAGGCAGACAATGCTCACCTTCACCAACACGCGCTCAGCTTTAGGACTGAAGAGCCTTTCTAGCATGCAAAGTGACAAAAACACAGACTAAAAGGTACAGCAAAAACCAGACATCAGAGAGTCCCAGTGAGCTGCGCCTTGCTGGCAGCATGAGGGACTCAGATTCCTCCTTGGTTAGCCATCGGCAGCAGGCTCCACAGCTTCAGCTCAGCAAAACCACCAATAATCCCAAATGTATGTTTCCAATATTAAGAAAACCAGTGCACTAGTCAAAATGTAATCCTCCCCTGGCTGGACTCCCATCACTTTGTCTGGTTTTTGGACCTCTAGACCAGCTGCATTGCTAACACAAGGTGTCCTTTCTGCCTGCCAGTCCACACACCAGCACCTGGAAAGCAAGTCAGCTCCTTCGTTACTCCTGAGCCACTACCAGAGCAAGTTTTGCTTTGTTTACCTTCAGTCCAGTCCCACTCTCCCATTTAGACTGGGGCAATTCTTATATTTTCATTGGCATTAAAGGATTGTATATAAATACAGAGTTTTAGGCTGCAATATGTAATGATTGCTCTATAGTCTTAATGAAACAGTAAAAAAACCCCACAAAATTACAAAGGCTGTATCTTATGTTGGATAATCCCTATTAGTTCATAACTTCAAGAAATTCAGTCTTCTTGACAACCCAGGTCCCAGCTATCTTTCAACCTCAGTCCTTTTTAACATTCTTCCCCCAGGCAGAAAAAAACCCCACCCACCCAACCAACAACTAAACACCAAGTACTAACACATTCCTGAAAGTTGTTTTCTGTACCTACAACTTTAGGTTAAAATTTTAAGTGTCACATGCAATCAAGTATCAAAGCATAAAAGAAACACACAGAAAACTGATGCACAGAGAAGTCCTGAGGATTGTACCACGCAATAGCTCTGCATCAGGCACATCTTTCCATTAATGAAACATAAGCTCCATTCACATTTTGAAATTGCTGCTAGTGGAACAGCTCCAAAAAAAAAAAAGAACAAAAGATCCTGAATTCTCATGGTTCTTTGCGTTGCTTGTAAATGTTTCCCAAGCCGCAACTCCACACGCAAGCTTTTGAGCCTAAAACCCAAGAGACAAATAATTATAGAGAGGAAGACTGCGAAAGAACCAAGACAGAGCAGCAACAGAAAGTAACAAACAGCTGAGAAGTGGTACGTAGGATGCTATTTGTTCCATGGCATAGCCAAATCTTCTCCGCTGATATTCACTGTATTTACATGGGAGGGGTGACAGGGAATTTTGACAGGTACAGCCACACCAGCACCCCAACTATTAGAGGTTCATGCCTGCTTGCAGGAAAAAGGCTGGGAGAGGATGAGAAGACACAGATTCCTTCTCTGGTACTGTCATGCTGAGTTTGCTTCCTCCAGGCCACAAGCTACGTACATTGAAGACAACCAGGAAGAAGGCACCTTGCAAGATGGATGTGATGGACAAGAGACACCACAACTCTGTTTTGTCCTTTGCCCATTGTGAGTACTGACCTCCCAGCGCATGGTTCTGCATCTGTACAGAGCCTCACAGGCTCAGCTGAGACCCATTACTTTACTACAACCATCTTTGATATCCCACACAGAAACTAAACTATCTTCCCTTACATTTGCTCACCACAACTCAAACCCAGAGGTACTTGTACCCAAATGGATTTTGAGGAACCAGACAGAAATTATTTTGATCTTCCTGGACAGCTCAAACCAATCCGGTCACAGGTATGCTGAGGCAAGCCCTGGAGAATGACCCCTGAGATGTGCCACCACGCGGACACACTCCACCAGACTGGCAGCCTGGTAAGAGGTCATGTGTCACTCCATAAGGAGTGAGCCTTGACCCCACGCTCCAGGGTAGAAAGCACCTGTGTTAAAAGAACACTGTAAGCAAATACATGCATTGTCTGCAGCATCAACACTGTGGTGCCATGGAGGATTTACATTTTTTGCAGCAACCCATGGGAAGACAGCTCCCATGTCTCTGTGTAAGCTCTCAGTTGCCCAGCAGGGACAGCCTGAGGAGCTGTATGGAGAAGCAGGGTGATATGCAGCCTGAGCAGGTGCTGGGGACACATCCACAGGGCCCAGGTGCATGCGTGTCTGAGGAGGGGTGAAGGGTACACACAGCTGGGCTGGCTGCACACAGGGGAGGTCAAAAAGAGGAGAAATTCATGAGTTTCAGTGCAAAGAACAGCTATCATGGGGCGTGTGATAATGTAACAACCCAGAGCAGCTCCTTCTACAAATGCAGTGAAGTTTCAGGGGATACAGTGCTCTTGTGCTTCTAGAAAGATAACACCACGTTTACATCCAAATACAGCCAGCAGAAGTACAATACACTCAGTGATTCTGCGTCAAACTGTGTATCTCAGGGAAAATAAAATCTTCACTACAAGAACATGCACCCACTCAGGGACATCACGATGCTGCTGCACAAGGAATAAAACAGATACGAAGAAGTGGGCTGCACTGGCTTTATTTTCCATTTATTTTAACCTTATGTGGAAATGGACTCTGGACATATTTTTTTAGAGTAATGGCTTCAGATATTACTAAATATTGCTCAGAGAAGATGTTCATGCTCCATCTCTGGATGCTCCATCCCTGAAAGTGTTCAAGATCAGGCTGGACAGGACTTTGAGCAAGTGAAAACATATCCTTGCCCATGGCGGGGCGGGGGTTGGACTAGATGATTTCTAAAGGACCCTTCAAACCCAGACCATTTTATGATTAGATAGCATGAATCTTGAAAAGTAAATGCTATAGAAAAAATACTGGATATAAAAAACAATAAAAAAAAGACCCTTGCAACACAATGATTGCTGGAATAGCAACACATGGAAGCAAGCTTGAAAAAAAGATATCCGGCTTGAGAAAAATCATTCAAGTCCTTTATGTATTGAAGGTGACCTGCAGACTTCAACTGGCTTAAGAAATTCTAGAAACACTCTAAAAAATACAGATAATCAAGCACTGCCATAGCCCAGCCCTCCTGGGGCTGTAATCTATAATCCAGTATATTTCTCTGAAATGTAACATTTCAAGATCTATTGGACATATCATAATACACACACAGGACAGATTTCCTATATTACTGAACTTACATTTAGAAAGAGAGCAAGAGAGAGAATCTGTAAATACAGTGAAAACACAAATTGTTTAGGATACTGGGAAATATGTGAAATGCACAAGATTTTCTCCTCTGCCTCCTTAAGAGACAAGAAGGATTACAGTGAAAGGTAAAATTAAGTACTTTTTAATAGCCTAAGCAGGTGTTGTAGAGATAGAGGAAGGTCAGCAGTATAAAATTTTATATTTCAGAGGTTTTAAGAGAAGATAAATTTTAATATTTGTTTCTTTTTTTTTTTTACAAGAACAAGGTTAAACATATTTAAGAGGTGCAAGATTTAACAAAATATGGACTACACCACTTGGCAATTGAAATCCAGCCACCCTTAATGACCAATACTAATCAGATTTTACTATTACTGTGACACACAAAAGATTTCAGCTCCCGCCTAGACAAAGTGTATAGCTGAACAGAAAGAAAAGAGGACTGATTCTCTTTCAGGATTTGCCTCCAGCTGTTTATAAGAAGAAAGCCTGGTTTAGGGACTATTTGAACCTACTGTGGACACATTTCACATGAAAGCAAGGACTGTTTCTACGGGTGGTAGAAGCCTGTAAAGTAGAAGTCCTGAGATTACTGCCTATGAGGAAAGGCTGGTTTGCTCTAGGATGCAGGGACGAGCTGCAGGGACGCAGGAGCAAATATTGCTGGGCAAGCTGGATGTGCTGCATAAGGCGTGAAGGACAGGGGATGGCCCCAGCACAGCGCAGTGTGATGGCCCTGGGAGCTCCTGGGATTGCAGGCTCCACAAGACAGCAGCTCCTGCACAGGGACTGCAGAGAGATGAGATGTAAACCCACATGAAGACAAGCATCATTTCATCCCCTGCTTGTGCAGTGTTTTCTCAGGATCTCTAAAAAAAAAACAAAACCACCAAACCAAGTTATAACACATGTACCCACTTGGCTCCAACCATTTTTCTTATTTAAAAGCAACAAAGCAACAGTTTGGGAGGAACAGAGAAGAAAAGGTGTAAAATTATGAAAACACACAGTTCCCAAGACATGACACTGTAACATGCTTTTCAAACTTTCAGGAACAAAATTTTTTGCATTTGTTTTTTTCATTTTGTAAAATAACAGCCCACATCTTCTAGACAAGATATTACATTTGGGAGTGCACCACAATGTAGGACACAAATGGATGGGTCTTCTTGACCAAGATGCCCAAAGCACCATGCTGGTTATTACTGAAAGACCCTCCAGGCAATGCAGACCCTCACTGGTGTTGAGCACAATGTGCCCGACTTTCAGAAGCACTGAAGGAGCTCAAACCCCAATGAATGTCAACAGCCACAGAGGCCTCTAGGCACCTCTAAAAAGAAAACAAATGAAAAATAACAACCAGCTTCAACAAGCCAGTCCTACACAAAAGTTGTGCGCAAGCAAGGACGGTTCAAATGGTCCCAATGAAAACCAGTCAAATACATCTTTGCCATTGGATCGGGAAGCTCGGTACAGCACCCAGGCTCCAAACAAGTCCTGGTTAGATGGTCCTATCAGCCTCAGCCTACCTAACGCCAAGACGACAGTTATGCAATGGCATAAACAAAACGTTGTATTCATGAGGGACTGGATCCCCAGCTGACAAAGACTTCTTTTTGTGACTTCTTTTTGAAGCATTTCATCTGAAATTTGTGCTGTAAGTCCCCTCCTAATTGACCACGCTGAGACAAGGCTTGATCCAACAGTGTTTCTAAGCAAAGAAACAGACAGACCTTGGAGTTTTGTGCTCTTATCATCACTATTAGCAAAATGTTCAAGAAATGCTTTCTTCTTTCCACTCTCCTTTTCCCAACTGTTACATTCAGGACACGACATTCTATATGGACATAAGATACACATTTCACCCACTGTTATGGACCCACAATTTGCGAGACTAACTTTAGTGTTGTTCTAAGATTTTAGGACTAAAATAAAGATTTGCTTCTCCTCAGGATGAATCATCCACAAAGATTTCAAATAACTTCTTTTTATTTCAAAACCCTAGCAACTTAATTTACTTAAAAAAAAAAATTAATTTCATAGACTTAGCAAAGACACTTAAGAACAATGTGTTATCTAGTTAATATTATTCCCCCTCCAAAGTAAAATATTGTAATCCCAAGAATACACTTCTCTTAATAAGGCACTTGAGAACATTCCTTTCTCTTTCCCTCTTCCATCCCCATTCCATGGTTTATCTGACATCAACCCACAAAGTGAAGTGTATATTAATAGGAGGATACTAAGATAGAGACATGGAAGAGACAAGCTTTACAGTTTCATTGAACAGGAAAAGTTCACATAGTGAAAGCATCGTCAAAAAAGTGAATATCAAAATGTGCATGCAAAAAAATGGTGCCAGTAATACAGCTATTTTGTTTGTTTCAGTCTTCATAGCTACAGAGACAGGAGGAATCTGCACTTTAATATGCACTGAAAGACATGTTGGAAACTTCAAAAAGCTTAGTAAAAAGACCATTAAAAAAAGAAAAGACCTTATATAGACAGGAGTCTGATCTTCACTAAGCTAGGGAAAAAAAAAGTTAATAAGCATTTAGAAATTAAGGAGTTAGGTGATGCGAATTAATTTAACAAAGTAGCAACCATAGGAATTCTGTCAGCTTCCTTTAGCTTTGGCTGAGTAATTAATTCCTTTTCTTTTTTTTCCTCCTTAATTAAAACCAGAGACAGTGCCAGCATCAGTATGTGCATATTAATACACAGGCACGCACTGATAGCTCTAGTCTAGCAGCTGCAACCTCTAAGCAACAATATGCCACTGGCAAACTGGACCGAAGATACAGCTGTATTTTTCTTTTTTCTTTTTTTTTTTTTTTTTCCCCAAATCTCATAACTTTCATTACTGCTTAATTGATTTGGGTCTACTGATGATGGAAAGTGGAAAGCAAAGCTCGCAGGAAGCAGCTCATGCTAAAAGGCCAGTGCTAAAAGGATGCGAACGCTGAACGTGTGCGTTGACTGCCAAGTGACCCATGTGCACGACCAGTCCTTCCCTAGCCAGGGCCCCACTTCTGCTCATGTTTAACACATGCACGCAAGCGCTACCCTTCCCTCAAGTTTGGGAAAAGAAACCACCACTCCCCATCGACACCCAACTCCCCCCGCCGTGCAGACCCCAGGCTACAGGAGGGGAAAGAAGCGCACCGCGTTATCCCCATGGCCCGCAAGGTTCCCTCGTGCTCACGCCGAAAAGCATCACCCCGGGCACACCGGCGTGCTCAGCATTTCCCACCTTGTAAAGGCGCGTCCCCTGCCCTCCCTGCCTCCCGGGGCTACTCCTCCTCTCCCGAGCCGCTCTTTAACCCCTGGCGAACAACAAACCGCGCCCGAGGGGACCCGCGTTTGGCTCAGAGGGGCTGAGCGTGACCCGGCGAGAATCCAGTCCCTCCACAGCGCCGGCGGTCGCCCTTACAGCGCCCGGGCCCGGCACGGCCCCCCCGACCGCCCCTGCCTCCGGCGTGCGGCGCAGCCCCGACCGCACCGCTTCGGCCCTCAGCGGAACCGGGGGAGAAGACACGTTCCGGGCCGGCTGCGTACAACAGCCTCCAAGGAACTACCGCTCCAGTCCTTCGTAGTGTTGTTATTAATGATAATTTATTTTTAAGGGAAAAGGGTGTGCTCTGCAGCTGGCGAGGTCCTGTTGCCCCGCCGGCCACGAGCCCCCCTCTCCCGACAAGTTTCTGTGGCAGCGGGCCGGTCCGAGAGGGGCAGAGGGACGGCCGCCCCCGGCCCGCTCCGCCGGCACGCTCAACAGGCTGCTGCCCTCCGGCCGGCAACGCGGGAAGAGGCCGGGCCGGGGCCGCCGCCACCCCCGGGGCTGCCCCGCACCTGCCCCCACTCCCACCCTCCCCGCAAGCGCGACTCCCCGTCTGGT
>JAAGNO010002310.1:49770-64849 GCA_033439905.1 Ceryle rudis
CCTGGCCCCATTGCAGGGGAGGTTGGCCGGGGCTCTGAGCACCCTGCTCTGGTTGCAGATGGCCCTGCTGCCTGCAGAGGGGTTGCACAAGATGAGCTCTGAAGGTCTCTCTGCCCACCAGAGCAGAGCAGAGGGGGGAACTGAAACTGTGGCTGTCCAGGGAAGCTGAAAATTGCCGGGAGAGTGAATGGGAGGGGAGGTGTTATTAGCACAGTGCAGCTGAAAGAGAATGGCAGTTTGGGAGACATCTGCAAGGTCTCCCTGCTGCGAGGAGTGTTTTCAGAGGTGCCTCTGGCTGTGGATGGCGAGTGGCAGCTCGGCTGTTGCTGCCTCCCAAAGCCGCAGCAGCATTGTCAGCTGCAGACGTGCAGAGCGGCTCATGCCAAGGCTGCGCGCTCGCAGGTGATCTTTGGGTCTGCACATTCTCCAGAGGAGCCGGCAGCCGCTCCTGCGGTGTCCATGCTCCGTTGGCTGTCCAAAGAAGGAACTGGGCGGGTGGGGATCCAGTCGAGGCGGTTTCGAGGAGCGAAGGCAGGAAGGAAAATTACCAACTTTGACATATGTTGCTCCCTGCAGGTCTCTCTTATTATAGCCTGGCGGCATGTCAAGGTGCACAGACACGACCCAGAGCTCCCAACACCCGATGGCTGCTTGCTTCGCCTCCCGTCCCACCCCTTTCACACGGGCAAACCCATTTCTGGCATACCAGGAAATCCTGGTTCTCGCTGCTCTCAAGGAGGGAGCGCGCATTTATACAACCCCGAGCTGCCATCAGCGGGACCCGCGGGAGGGAGGAGGGGAGGGAGGGGGGGAATAGTTCACTTGGAAAGGAATGCTGCAGTGTAGGGCAGTGGTTTTGACATGCTGGAGTGAAACTTGGCATAGGGGAACAGAGGGAATTCGTTTGCCCAGTAGACGTGGCACTTGAGCAAGAGATGAAATGCAAAGGCAGTGGAAATCTCGAGCGATCTTAAGAGGCGGCTGGTTAGCACGGGGCATGTGTGTGCAGCCCTTAACACAGGTTGCACCGCGCTGGGTGTCCGTAGCTTTCTAACACCCCTTCTTTATCTGACTCTCTAGCTCTTTCATCCTGCCAGCACACACGAGAAGCCAGCTGTGTGCACAGTCCTAACCCAGGGCAGGGCCTCCAACTTGACAAGAAGAAATGAAGACCCAGGGTTCGGCAGCCTGAAGTGTTTGTCAGCTGTTTGCGATGCCAGAAACCCACTTACTTTTCTGAGAATATTTATCCACTCCGGTGTGCCAGGGAGAGTATGGTGTGGCATAGCAGCCATCCAGAATGAGGGCAAATATTTGTTCCTGGTAAAAATTTGCTCACTGCATGTCTTCATTTGTAGCATATCTCCTGTCTCGGAGCAGATGGGGGGGTCTGGGGTGTCCTGAAATGTCGCTCGTTAAGGGCTGAGTCTTAATGAGAGCACTTACGTGGAAAGGCTGGGGGAATTACAGATGTGCATCAAGAAGCATTAGGTGTGCATTGGATTAACACCTTTTATTCTCCCTCCTGAAAATTCCCTGCCAAGGGCTTGAACAAAACACCTTAAACCTTCCTCTGCGCGGATTCTTTCTTCTGGGGCAAGTTCCCCATCGCTTGCTTTCATGCTGTGCTCTCAGCCGTTGTTTTTGTAGTCTGTCAGCACAACCTTGAGAGAAAGGACTTTGGCTGAGAGCTGAACACACAGTACCAGCTGTACTGATTTCCATCTCCTGGTAGCAGTGGACTTTCACACTGCGCCTTCTTCGCCTCCCCCGGCTAGGCTGAAATCTCTGACCCAAGCTCCTGCTCTTCGGCCCTGAGAAGCAGCAGGTTTAGGCTCCTGCAGCCCCCGCTGTCAGGACGGGAGCCCCTTGGCAGGGCGCAGGCAGCCACGTGGGATGAGGGGCTGGAGGCATCGGAGGAATGTTGATGTTCCAGCAAATTTTGGGATGAGCGAGGGAAGCTGGAATGCAGGAGCGGATCCGAGAAGAGGAGGAAGCGAGCGGAACAGGGAGATATCGTGTTGTAGATGGGAAGGAGAGCAGAAGGGCAGTGTAAAGTCACACAGGGGATGGGCAGGATTTGAAGAATAAGGGCAATAAAAGATGACAGACTGTTAAAAGTGCCTAAGTCGGGGGAGCTGGTAAGAAATTGGACCCTGTCCCCCACATGTCTGGCTTGGACTGTATTTTGAAAAGACAAAAAACCCCAAAGATACTTCAGTGACTACTTTTTCAAACCGTGAAATTGTCAGGTTCTTACACTATGTTTGGGGTTGTTTTTTCTTTGCATCCCACTGGTTATAGCAGTAAAATAGATTAAAAGCAAAAGCACCATCATTTGCACTTTGTCACCTGCTTTGCTGCCCTCTCCTTTCCTCTTTTCTGTGACTCTGGCAGGAGGAAGCACAAAGCACAGACTTCTCCTCCTCCTTAGCAGGGGTTTTGCACTGACCTTGTCACCCGTGTAACTCACTGCTGTCACCTGGCAGTTATGATGGTCTTTAGCCTTAAACAAAGGTTCTTATGAAACGCAAGCCCTTTGTGTGATGAATTGAGGGAAATAGGATGAAGAAATCGGGTAATATCAAAATAGCAGCATTCCCTTCCAAAGGCTTGGAAGGGTGACGTGGGGTGGGGGGGATGCTCCAGCATCCTCCTCCTCAAACATTCTCCGGGCACTGGGATATGATCCAGAAAGTCCTCACTGTCCTAGTGTCACTCAGCTCTTCATCCCACCACGTGGCCTGCTGATACTGGTGACCACCAACTCCTTTTACCTGCTTCCCCTCGGAAAAGGGGAATTTCTACCCTCTCTCCTCTCTTGCTGCTGTTTGTCCTTCCAAAGCATACCTGGCACACCTATTTTCTCTTATTTTTCTCTGGTTCTTTCTGAACTTTTATTTGTATCCCTGGGGACTTGTAAGAATTAGGGTCGGCTTGACACGAGCGGAGCACTGTACAGAGATATTTACAGCTGTTTGCAGCGCTTGTGTTGAGTATGAGACCAGCAGCAATTAGGATCCAGGCCAGTGCCTTCAGTGAATAATGGTCTTGGTTACTTGGAAATATCAGATGGCTTCAGCTTTATGCAGTTGCTATGAGGAAAAAAAAGTTAAGTAAACAACAAAGAAGAATAAGAGGAGGGAGTGGTGGGTTTTTTTTTATTGGCATAGTCAAGAAGGGCAGTCAAAAAGAGAAAGAAACTGGGAAACAATACCCTGGGTCTTCTCTTGCAGCCCACAGCACAGAACAGACATTTTCTTTGTGCGCCTTGATGTTCAGTATCCTTCTTCGTGAGCCCTTTTGGTTCCTGTCCCTCAGAGACCTTCCTTGGAGGCCAGTTTTGTTATTTGGCTGCCCCACTGTTAGGATTTGTTTTTAAAAGCCAAACACGAGATCTTCATCGCCACGCAGTCCTGGACCTCATCCTTGTGAAGCACCCTCACATCTCATGGCCTCCGTGGCAGCTGGTGGTACTCAACAGCACGTCCCTGGGACCAGCACCCAGCAGTTGTCCCTCTCGTGTGATGTGTGTCTGAATAGCCCACCTGGCTTCCTCTGGGGGTTTGAAGGTGGGAAATCCTGAGATGGATCTGGAGGTTTTCCAGAGCCGCTGTGCTGCCTGTTGTGCAGATGCTTTCCTCTCCTATAGATAAGGGAGAAATGCTTTCAATACTTTCATTTTGTCCTTGCTCAGATAAATAAGGTAACCCGAGGGAACCGATTAATCTGTGTTTCTTGGTGTCTAGCTGCAGAAACAGGCACTTGGCTTTGGAGTTTGTAGTCTTTTATGCTTCTTCTCCTGCCTGAACCCTGAGCTGTGGAGGTAGCTCCTGCGAGTTGGGGGCCTCCACCTGGATTTTTGGGCTCGTCTTTCTTTTGTGGCGCAGACTAGCCCAGAGGCGGTTTGGAAATACAGGGAGCCTGTTTTGCCACCCCACCAGAACCCCTCTGAGGACTCGTAGCTGAGGCAGGACTTCTCCTCCTCGCGGCTTGCTTTCCCTGCCCGCAGGAGGGGTTGCCTCATCTCACAGCGTTCCCCGCAGTGCCCCACGTTTCCCTCTGGAGATGCCGTAATGAGATCAAGATGGAGAGGCAGCCCTTTAGCACCCCTTCAGCCCGCTCTAGCTGTGGACGAGGGCTGCCAGGGCACCCATCGGATCCAGCTAGTCTTGCCTTCTAGCAACGATGGAGCCGGTCCTTCCAGGGCAGCGAACTCTCGCTTGCGATGACACCACGAAAGCCTTGGCTCCTCGCAGGCTGCTGGCACACGCGGCTCGCTAGAGCATTGGCAAGTCTTGAAGGTTTTGTCAGATGGGAGCAGCGGTGGAGAAAAGAAAAGTGAAACCAGATGTTTTTCCTTATGCTTGCTTCATATTCGTAGTGGGGGGAGAAGAAAGGCCATAAAAATGTCACAACCCTTGATCCCTGAGGCTCAGCATTCTACTCTGCAAAAAGCCAGTGCCGTAAATCCGCGCCTCCGCCTCGGCAGCCCCGGGTCCTGGCGGGGCGAGACCGTGGCGATAGCTATTGGGGGAGAGCCTTTACATTCGTCAGCATAAACTGGAGGAAAAAGCCTTTTGGAAGTGGACGCTGATAGGCTACTTCTACGGAATCAGTTATTTTTCACAGATCTCTCCAGGGATGCATCAGTGCCGAGTCCTGAGGCTGACCGGCAGGCTTAGAACTGTGGGATATGTCTGCACTGCAATCAATCTGCCCCGCGGGCTGAGCTGAAGGAGCAGGGTTAACTTTGTCCTCCCCAGCCCTGTCAGCACAACCCGGGCAGCACAGAACTGGGCTGAGGCCTCACCACTGAAGGATTCTCCTAAATTGTCCTGTGGAGTTTTGCAGCCCTTGCTGCCCTGTGCTGCTGCAGGGAACTGTTGGTGCTGAGGGTGGTGAGAGCCTGGCCCCGGCTGCCCCGAGAGGTGGTGGCTGCCCCATCCCTGGCCCCATTGCAGGGGAGGTTGGCCGGGGCTCTGAGCACCCTGCTCTGGTTGCAGATGGCCCTGCTGCCTGCAGGGGGGTTGCACTGGATGGGCTTTAGAGGTCTCTCTGCCCACCCAAACCATTCTATGATTCTATGTCGGTGGGCTTGAACTCAGAAGGTTTCATTTTGGATCTCAGTTCAGCCAAAGACTCCTGTGGTTTCTGTGGTCGAATCGTGTAAACCAGCTTTTGGAACCTTTTGAAGCGAGCTGCCTTTGGTAGTCTCCTCTGGGCTCTCAGATTGCTCGCTGCTCAGGTATTACAACAGCTCGGACCAATTGCTTAGAATTATTTTTAAAAGTATTTTCCTAGTGGGGTTAGTCATCCTGTAAAATAATTTAGTGGGATGACTACAGTTTTCTTTGACCTTGCAACACATTTTCCTCACAAAGTGACTAAAAGCTTAGTCTCTTTGTGACAGGAATTGCAGATGTTTTACCTCACTGCTCCATTTCTCTTCTCCATCACCACACCAAGCGTCGGAAAGTTGGAGACGTTCGCAAGCTGCCTGGCATGGCTGTCACACTACTTGTGCGAACGCTGGCACCCTGGTGCTCTGCAGCTCTCAGAACTAGATTGTTCTGGAGGGGACTGTGCTTCCACCAACTCTGTATTGACTGGGATGTTCTCGGAGAGACGCAGTTCTTCTGGGTCTTGTCCTGGCTTTGCTGGGACAGCCCCCTGGGCCAGCCATGGTCTGCAGGCCATCAGCAGCTGGGAGGCAGCCAGGGCAGCTGGGCTGAGCTGGCCACAGGTCTGTCCCAGACCAGAAACATCACGTTCAGTATAAAGGGGAAGTTTGCTGAGGAGGGGGCTCCTCCTGCTGCTCCTCTTCCTCCTCTTCCTTCTTGCCATCCTTGGAGGGGCTCGCTCACCACCCTGCTCCTGAGGATGCTTTCCTGGTTATTGTGACCATTGCACATTTGCTGGGCTGGGTATAACTTTCTATCATTTGTATTAGCAGTGGTTTGGCTGTTGCATTAAGTCCATTTTCACTTCAGTCTGTGGGTCTCTTCTCCTTTTCCTGATCCCCCTTCTCTGCTGGGGAGGGGTCAGCGGGTGGTAGAGCAACTGCTACAGTTTAGCCCCAGGTACGGGCTAAATGTAGATAGCCTTCATCACTGGTCATGTTTTCTAGACGTCTGGTCTATCTCACACCTCTCTCTGGACTATTTCCAGTCGGTTGGTGTTGAAGAATTGTGTCCAAAACCAGCGAGCAGTCCAGCTCCAGCCTGGCTGCTCCTGGCTTGGAGGATTACTTCACTTCTCCTGAGGGCTCTTCTCCTGTTTATCCATCCAGCACGTTGTTTGCCCTGTTGACTGACATTTGGTATGAGACCTGATCCTCCCCTGCAGAATGTGTGCTGAGGTGGTGGCATCTCCATCTGGAATCTGGGACCAGATTTCTCCCAGTGTCTAGTTCTTTGTGCTCGGGCCACTTGAAGTGCGCTCTCTTTCTCTGTGACCATTTCTTCAATGTTCCTCTGGTTAATGGAAAACATCTTTTATGATTGATTCAGGCAGTTGATCGATGTTCATTTGAGGGAGGCTGGCTTGGGTGATGAAGTTGTGGTGGGTCAGAGCACCGGGAGACACGGGCAGCTGTTGCGAGCCAGACTGAAATGTAAAGGCTGATGTGGTGAAAATACCAGTTAGCTTTGTCAGGGGGTGGGTGTTGCTGGCCTGGGCTAGAAGTAATTGCAAAAGACGGTCTGGTTGTGGAAATGTAGAAACAAGAATAGTTTTGTATCTCTCTCTGAATTGGGGAGTTAGTAGTAGCCAGAGGGTGAGGATTTCATGCACATACCTATTACCTCCTGGCATTTTGCAAAAGGACTGAAAACTTCAGCCAGTTTGTGAAATGCTGTGTTGCACAATACGAGAACATCATGTATGTGCCTTGAAAGGACTGTCACTGGAACGGAGCGATAACTCAGCAGCACCTTCGGGTGTCCAGTGAGACCTGAAATCCGGCTGAGGAGAGAGGAGTCCATCAGCTGTTCTCCCTGCCTGTTGCAGCTGAGCACTTGGAAGCCATTAGAAAGGACAGAATGGCCCTGAGACTTCTGTTAACCTGGAAACTCCCCTACTACTGCTCTTTTTTTTTTTTCTTTTTTTTTTTCCTGTTGCCAAAAAACCTCTTCCCTGTGCACCCAGCTGCTTCCCTCGCTCCTTTTGCTTTACTTCAGCGCCGCAGAACTTCTCCCGGATTAAAACCCACTCTTTCTGCCATGCAAGTGTTGGGAGAGGAGGGTGATTGCTGGGCAACTGATGAGCTGGGGTGAAACAGTGTTGGGAGAGAGAGCACAATGTTCTTTTCTTTTTATGGAAAGTGATATATTACTATAGGCCACAGTAATCCAAAGCTTGCTCTTGGATACTTCACGATCGGCGAACAGGCCCCGCTTGTGCTGCACTGACCACTTGTGCAGCTGCGGCAGGCGCGAGGATGTCAATTAATCTTGATTTGTGCTATAGGATTACTTCACAGGAGAGGAAATTCATCACTGGCTTTGGTTTCGGCGCATGTAGATGGGCATCGAGCTGTCTTTGCGGGGAAATCAGTGCCAAGGGAGTCACTGGTGCTTGCTGGAACTTCCCTGGCAAATTCCCTGTCATCTCGGGAGCCTTAACTCGGGGAGAAAGATGGAGCAATCGGCACACAGTGCAAAATGTTTCGCAAACTTTGCCTGGTCTGTCCCTGTGTCACACCCATTTTAGGGAAGAAAAAAGAAAACAAACCAAAAATGAGGCTTTTGCTCAGCCATGTAAATGGTTGTCATTAATGGCAGCTCAAGCTTCGTGAGATGCAGGGTAAACACAAACAGGTGAAGTCCCGACTCTGCATCACAGAGCACAAAGTCTGCGCAGGTAAAAAAAAACCAGAAAGATAAAGCTGTAGGCAAGCACACCTTCCACAGACAGACATGTGGTGGTCCTTCTGTTGCCATCCTGAATCAGAGAAAAATTACTTTACCTTCAAGGTAAAGAGAAATAAATAAGCAGCGAACCCCAGACGTGGTGCTCTTACTGGCTTCTTTCGCAAGGTGATGTTTGTGCCGAAGGATGAAGCTCTTATCTCTGAGGTGCGATGAAAAAATACAGGATAGTGTGACTTGTGACAAAATCATGAGACATGCCAAACTGTTCCTCGGGGCACTGCCCAAGTGTACCTGTTCTCCTTCTCTACCCAACGTACCAGTCTCTGCTGCACGAAGCCCGGCTCCCCAGGGACCAGGCTGCTCTGAAATGGGCCCGAGGCAGCACGTGCTGGCTGATCTAGTCGGTGCAGGTCAAAGCAGGGAAGAGGGAGCAACACGGCCTTCAGCGAAAATAGAAAACAGCAAACCCAACAAAACAACACAAAACCAGTTCAGGGACCTGGAGAACTGGCTGCCTTTGTGAGCCGGGGGCTGAAGTCCTCTCTGCCGTGCCTCTGCTGCGATTGCTCCCTGCCTGACCTCGCTCGGCTGCAGCGAGCTGAAATATGCCAGCCACGCCGATTGTAATGTGGAGAGCACTGTGTGCGAGCCAGAGGAGAAAATAGCTGGGCAGATGGTGCTATATTAAGGAGAGCATCTCAGAATTGTCTGCTGGGATTCTCTGGGGGCAAGGGCCCGTCTTGGCCTCACTTGCTCTCTGTGTTCCCCAACTCCGCTGCCTCTTTGGCCCCTTTTCTCCCTCATCGATGCTCCCTCCTTGAGGAAGCCTTGGGGTGCTGGATTTGGGGGGAGGGTGAAAGCTGGGTGTGCAAAGCCTGTGCCCCACCTGCATTCCCACAGCCTGGGACAGCTCTCTGCTCTGCCACGGGTCCCAGGGCAGGACCCAGGCGGCCGTTTTCCACCGGGATGGGCTGGCAAGGGCAAGGGAGGGCCTCCTAATCTTCCTCGTCAGCAATCAGCTTGCTTCTCTTCAGGCTCCATGGGGGAAGGACTTGCAGCAGCATGTTTTCCTTCCTCCTCTCCCAGCCTCAGCTTCTCTCCTTTCCCCCCTCCCACTGCTCCCAGCCAGTACCAGTCCTGCTCCTCATCCCTGCCGCTTGTCTCTGCTTCCCTCCCAGCTCTCCCCTCCGGTTCCCAGCCAAGCTCCAGCGAGCAGGGCAGGGGCAGGAGGGGAGGACAGTGACAAGACACAGCTGCTGGCTGCTCTTAGCAGCTCTGAGAGTGGCCTCTAGTGACCAGCAGCAGAGCAGCTGGGCATGGATGGCTGCATGGCAGGATGGAGGGCACTGGTGTCCCCTCGGGGGGTCAACGCACACTCCCTGGGGTCACCTTTTGTAAACAAAAAACTTGTCTACTACGGAAAACGAATGGCAGAAGGAAACGCTTGAGTTGATGATGCAGTTGAAGACCCGGAAGATTTGTGGCTTTGCACACTTAAACATTTTGGTGGCACTAAGACCATTTCCTAGGGCGAGGAGTTCTCAGTGAGGCTGGGCAGAAATTCCCTTGCCCCATCCTCCCCAGCTCTGCTGGAAAACAGAGTCCATGTGTTGCATGACTTTTCCAGCCCTTTGAAACATCCTAATGGATGGTGCAGAGTCGGTAGCTGAAAGCCCTTGGAACTGTCATCCTCCTTTATCAGTGCAGGCATCTGGTGTTTGGGGGGCTCAGAAGGGAATGGAGCTGTCTGGTCAGACGTGATACGAGCTCTGGTGCGGTGTGTTTGGGCTGTGGCTGGGATCACCACAGCAAACTGGAGCGCAGAGAAGCCCTGGAGTTGCTCTAAGTAGCAGATGTTCAGGATGCTACACGTACAGAGAGAAAACAGTCTCATCTCACCAGTCAGAGCGTGGAAGGATCAAAGTTGGAAATACTGGGATTGATCGTGGTGGGTGTCGAAAGGGATGCTGGAGGATAAAGCAGCACAGCAGCTGCACGGGAGGGTGATGCAGTCACCCAGAGACACTGCAAAAAGCATGAGGGACAGCGGCCATCGTTTGCTCTTTACAGCACACATCTTACTTGGGTAGCTCTTCCCTTATAAGAACGATTATACCACCCGTGAGCAATTTTCATGACACTCCTTTTCTGCACAGACCTTTCACAACATTTTTCCCACCTTAAACTTGACAGGTTTTTCAGCATAAGATTCACAGAAAAAGAATTTTTTTTTTTTCTGGCTCTTGAACATTTAAAAAGTAACTTTTTCTAGTTGCTAAAATATGATTCTCCTGGGTTTATATCATTTGCTTCTTCATATCCACTCTTATCAAGTGGTATTTTGCCCCAGCACCTCAGGACCTAGTTTGCTTCTCAGGATGACTCTGTGCCCATGAGGGAAGAGGCAGGAGAGGTTCCCCGGCTGCCTGATGCCAATCGATGGGGCTTGAGAGAGGGGGAAATACTCATCTGCCCTAGAAAGCACTGCCAACGCAGGGCAGCGACGGTCACTCGCCTTCAAAAAAAGATTGATTCACGCTGGAACAGGTGCAAAGGACGGCGGCGGGAGGATTAGGGCGCTGGGCAGCCGAGGTTATAAAAGTAGACTAAAAGAGCCGGGCTTATTTAGTCCAGCACCGCCAAGGCTGAGAGGGGGGGATACGATCGCGCTCTATAAATACATCGCGGAGGTTAATGCTAAGGAGGAAGAGGAGCTATTTCAGTTAAAGGACAATGCTGACAGAAAAGCAAATGGGCATCATGAACTTGGCACGCAGAAAGCGAGGGGAGTTAGGTAGATGTCAGGCATTGCCGCTGGCAGGGTGAGGGCAAGGGGCTCGGGCAGCTTGTACATTGCTGTGGCTACCTGGGCACACATGCCGTGGGCACGTGAGACCCCAGCGGGAGACATCTGCCTGAGCCTGTTGGGTGCTGTGCCAGGGACGTGGCCCAGAAGATCTGTAGCTCCCACCCTGCCTGGACCCTGAGGGCACTGACAGCCCCAGCCTCCCTGGGCTCCCCTGCGGTCCAAGGCCCCATGTCGGCCACAGCCCTGCCCATCCATGGTCCCACGTGTGGCCTAGGCATGTCCCCGTCCCCAGGGAGATGCTCTCCTGGGCCTGGGGAGATGTTTCCCTCTGGACTTCCATTCAGCTGTTAAGTCAGGATGTTTGCCAGAAATGTAATTCCGCCTTCTATCTCCAGGATAATAGCTGGGCAGGATGGTGGATGGCTGGTTCAGGACCAGACGTTACAACACTTTTATTCCTGGCATAGGACGGTATGTGGCTGTACTGCCTGTGGGGAGGTGCTTGGCAAGCAGGGCTTCTTGAAGGAGAGATTGTAATTATTTATTTTTTTTATTTTATTTTATGAAATACCTCTTCCTTTGCTTTGCCCAGTGAGTTCTGCTGGTTGGGACATCCTGTAACATGAAGGGACCCGTCACCGCATGCGTTAGATACCTGCTGCCATCTAATGGCTGCGAGCCTTGGGACAATCACAGGTTTTGTGCTGTCGGTGAAAGAAATCTGCTTAGCTCAGAGCTTTTTCTAGCGATTTCATCACATGGGACAAATCTCTGGAGAGCAAGCATGGCGAGATCTCTTCACCACTCTTCATGGTATAACGTGCTTCTTCCTTTGTCCCCACGCTCCGTGCAAACCCTGTCTTTTCCTCCTTGCTTCTGCCACATCCATCCTTCTCCGATTCCTCTTAAGGGAACACTTGCCTTTGCTAACAGCTTCAGATGCCCTTTCAAGGGTGGACAAAGAGGAATAACAACGAGTGGGGCCCTCGAACTCCATCAGCTTTCTGCAGACCACAGGAGACCTGCAGAACATGGTCGGAGAGACACTGCTCCGAACTTGCCAAACACTTGGCAGGAGTTCAGACGGCTCTGTTTGTGAAACGCTTTATTGTGGTCACGAGGACGCGTAGTGTCATCTCCTGCTCGTTCCCCACCAGACCTGTAATAATGTCTGCTCTGTTCCGAGGAAGCTCTTGGTGCCCTGCCTGCTGTGTTGACTTAGGGATTCCACTTCTCACCAAGTTGGGACCGTGCTGGTCCCTGCTGAGTGGCTCTCTGCTCCTTATCTTCAGGCAAGGTCCAGCATGTCGCTCCCACAGGAGCATTTCCTGAGCCACCACGGGCTCCTGAAAAGCCTGGTGCTCAGTGACTGTTGTGGACATCTTTGGGGTTTTTCTCCCCGAAATCTTGAAGACCATCTGGAGGTAGACTGCTGTAATGGTGCGGCACAAGGGAAGCGGTAAGAGATCTGGAAGGAATTTTGCAGATGAGTTACTGATCAGTGGAGTATGAAGAATGGTACCGACAGAGCCTGCATCCCTTTGCCAAGGAATCCAGCATCCTACTGAGGACTGGAGGCCGTCAGCGACAGGGGAAAATGGAAGATGAATTGCAGTTAAGCAGACAAATAAGCACTCGGAGAGCTCTTGGAGAAAAGTTCCAGGGGCTGGAGCTTAACTTCATTCACAGCTTTCTTCCTCTTTTGACAACTGCTTTTGCTAATTTTGATAACAATCTCAATGAGAACCCCGGGTCGCGGCTGTTGTTTCATCACAGTTAGCCAGCCTCAGTGAAAGTCTAATGAAAACAGCAAGGCTGCAGTCTTTTGATGTTCCCTCTTCTCTCCAGCCTGGAAAGAACAACTTCAGTGCTCTATTTACGAAATGTATTTGAAATCTGGGTTTGTACATTTTGGAAGGTGGGGGGTGAGAGCCTGGTTTCCTTCAAATCAGTGGGAGTTTTGCCATGATTTGCACGGGCCAGAATTTCATCCTTGTTTGTGTCATTTTGCAGCCAGGCTGAAGAACTATTAGGATGCCTGGGCCAGAAAAACAAAAAACCAATAAACAAACCAAATCGTGAATCTCAACACTGCTGCAAACAGTTGGGCTAAAAACGCTGCAAAAGTCCCGAGGAGATTGAACTGGCGTGGTAGAAGTTATGTGGTTAGCTGGCCGTGCTGTAGATGCTTTCGTTTGTTTGTGAGCTCTCCAGCTCTTTTCACACTGCCTGACCTGAGAATGATGTGCTACAGACCAACCTGGTCTGCAGAGAACCGCAGCTCTGACACGGAGCCATCTGCGGTGCCTTCACCGGCTGGGGAGCTTTTTAGGATCAGATAAAAGGCGGGTGCAAGGCAACCAGAAGTCTGAACATACTTAGTAAGCAATGTTCCCGACTAACGTAGGCAGCAGTCGGTTTAATAGCAACGCGTGCTCGGTAGCCAGGGCGCGATGGGATGTGCTTGGATCAGGTTTGGGCATGCACCGGGTTACAGAGCTGCTCTCTGAGCCGGGCTGTTTTTTCTAAGCTGCTATTATAGGTCAGTGCAACACACGGAATGGGGAGCCACGTGTGAAAAGGATTTCTAGGTCACATCTTTGTGGCTGCAAATTTGCAGCCGTGGGGTTTTCAGGTGGTCTTTCTATATCTAGTAGCACTCATCAGCTTCTAAATTCCCCGCTCTGTGTCCGCCCAGCAAAGAGCACGTGCAGCTGTTCACTTCATCTGACAAATCCTACACCTCATATTCCAGAGTAACAGTCAACAGACTTAAAATTTCCGGTTTGGGTAGAACAGTGAAACCAGTAAGTCTTGGTGTAGCTTTTTCCTCAAAAGCAGCACCGGTTCTAAAGTTGGTTACATCTCTGCAGCTTCTTCTGCTGAAACGCTGGGGAGCGAGGTGCCACACAGACTGACCTGAGCATGCAGACACGTCTGCAACACTTCAAAGCCTTTGGGTGATTTTAAACTCATTTACCCTCATATTGTAGCGCCCAAGCGTAGCACCTCAGGCAGGGAAGGTTTGACGGGTACCACCGAAGGCTGTGCTGGATTGTTCAAACAGGCAACTCTCAAGGTAGGGCTTTGAGCTAAAAATAAGTTGCTCGGACCAAGTGTCCACATAAGGTTGTGTTATGCTCCATAGCTTATCTGGCAGTAGTGACTTAAGAGGAACTACACTGAAGAACGCAAGAAGAAAATTGGACCCAGGCTCTGGTTTCAGAACCTCCTGTAGGTCCCAGAAGCGCATAAAGCAAATGCTGATGCCGGTTCGATGCACCGCTGTCCCTTCTTTCCACAGAGTTTGGCTCAGAAGAATGAGGATCTGGTCAAGTATGGGCTAATCCTGGATTTGGACATGATGGCTGAAGAGGTGCTGGGCCTGATCCTCCAGGCCTTGTTCGAAACCAAATACAACAGACAAACCCAGCAGTGCTGCTGACACAGGTTGGGTCTTTGTCTGAGGGAGAATCACCAGGTTTGACACTTGGTGATTGAAAGGTGACATTGTTTGGGGTGACTTTCCCCTTTTTCTTCAAATAAACCCCCCAGCACTCCCATCTAAAGCAACGCTCTGCACAGAACGGGTTTGGCTTCCTCTCCCAGGCACGACCCACCGGAGAGAATCTCACCAAGATGCTGCAAAAAGCTGGATACAAAGAGGGCAAAGGGACGGTCCCCAGGCCTTCCCTTGCCCCTGCCAGTGGAAGAGGGATGGGTGAGATGTCCCTGCTGTTGTTCAGCTGTCGGTTAGCAGAAGAAGCTGGTTTCTATTTGGGCTTGTGCTGGTTGAGCAGCTGTCTCGCGTTACACACTGTTATGCAACCCCATCCTCTCCTGCAAACAATGACAGGAGCAACCTAAATCATGAAACATAAAGACTATAATTAAAGAGGGGAAAGTGCTTGTTTTGCATTCGGATACCCACAGCCAATTCAGATTAGCTGAACTAGCAAATCGCTTGGCACAGGCTTAATGAGGGTAACGTTTGCACGGGACTGAGTGATGGTTGTTGTACCCCGCTGTCAGCCAAGACAGTAGTGTAGCCTGCCTGATGCTGCCGTGGCTTGGGCAGTTCTCCCTCTTCTTGACAGACGGTGAGATTTACAACACGAACAGGAGGAGCCCTGCAGCCAAAGGCTCTGCTTCAGGTTCTGAAACTGAGTGTATGAAGAAGAGTGTGGCCAGGAGGTTGAGGGAGGTTCTCCTCCCCCTCTACTCTGCACTAGGGAGGCCACCTCTGGAGCACTGGGTCCATTTCTGGGCTCCCCAGTTCAGGAGAGACAAGGAACTGCTGGAGAGAGATGCTGAAGGAACTGGAGCATCTCTGTGCCCAGGCCAGGCTGAGAGCCCTGGGGCTGTGCAGCTGCAGAAGAGCAGCCTGAGAGGGGAG
>JAAGNO010002312.1:0-28022 GCA_033439905.1 Ceryle rudis
AAAGGAAAGGAAAGGAAAGGAAAGGAAAGGAAAGGAAAGGAAAGGAAAGGAAAGGAAAGGAAAGGAAAGGAAGAAAACCCAGCCCAAATCCTGTATCTTTTGTTCTAGAAGATGATAAAAACTGCAGTTCTGAGCACTGACGATAATTGTCTGTCTCTAGTGTACTGCATGAGAAATGAATTATATGATCTTATGACAACTGGTTTTCTGCGTGGCTGGGAAGAGGCATTAAGTGCTGTAGGATTTCAGAGGAGTTTAAGAGTTGCTCAGCTGCAATGCAGGTAATTTGAATGAATTATCCTGCTTTCAATCCACAGCGTGTAGGCAGGCTCCTTCATATGAACTGGTCAAGGTTATAGTGCTATACAGTGTTTCATATCATAATCCAAACCTTTTACGGGACACATTGACTGAATGTAATTTTCATTGTACAGATTTTTAGGAGCTTATGCATATTATGATCAGCACGATACTCTGTTCCTTCCTTAGCAAAATATTTCCACATTCTATACAACAGGTTCCTCTCTCTGTTCAGCAGTCCATGCTGTCTCTTAGCCAGATATATCTGGCTAAGATATGCATATTGCTCTGCATATGCATAGAAGTAAATGGGATGAACACACCTGAGGGCTTGTTTATGCTGTGTGTATGCATATTTTAGTTTTGTATTTTAATGTTATGGGATGGTAAGTTTCAGTTCATATCACTTTCCACAAATAAAGCTATTAATAAAATGTCTTCTCACATATTATCCTTGGCATTATAGGTCATCTGGGTGCATTCTATTTTCAGGGAAAAATTATTACCCAATGATTAGCAACAGTGATAATAAAATTAGAACACAAAATATAAACATTTAACTTATTCCCCTATTCTTGGAAAACTGTAAAGAAAAAGTCAGAAGTGTTAAAAACTGCAGTTTCTTATAGAAGTAAAGTTAAAATCTTTAATATCAGCATTGTTACAGTTCTGTTAAATAAAATAATTTTGTATAAGCATCGCAAAAAAAAATGGAAAAAAAGTATAATTATTCATCTCTGAGAAATGTATATATATTTGTGTTGACTTTAACCTCAGAGTTTCACAGGTGCGATACACCTTAGAGTATTGAGGCAGCTGGCAGAGGAGCTCGACAAGCCTTTCTCCATCATTTATCAATAATCTTTGCTAACAGAGGAGGTCCCAGATGACTTGAGGCTTGTCAGTGTGATACCAATCTACAAGAAGGGCTAGAAGAAAGATCTAGGGAACTACAGAACTGTCAATCTAACCTTGGTACCAGGAAAAGTTATGGAGAGGTTCATCTTGAGTGACCTCATATGGAGACTGCAGGACAACCAAGGGATCAGGCCCAGCCAACATGGGTTCAGGAAAGGCAGGTCCTGCTTGACCAACCTGATCTCATTCTATGACCACACCTAGTGGACAAGGGAAAGGCTGTGGACATTGTCTACCTGGATTTTAGTAAAGCCTTTGACACCGTGTCCCACAGCATTCTCCTAGAGAAGGTGGAGGCTCATAGTACAGACAGCTGTACTCTTCGCTGGGTTAAAAACTCTCTGGTTGGCTGGGCCTAGAGAGTTGCAGTGAACAGAGTTAAATCCAGCTGGTGGCTGGTCATTAATGGAGTCCTCCAGGTCTCAGTCTTGGGGCTGGTCTTGTTCAATATCTTTATCAACAATCTAGATGAGGAGATTGAGTTTCCTCAGCAGCTTTACAGATGACACCAAATTGAGTGGGAGTGTCAATCCTCTCAAGGGTAGGAAGGCTCTGCAGAGCGATCTGGACAGGTTGGGTTGATGAGATGAGGCCAATTGTATGAGGTTTAACAAGGGTAAGTTCCAGGTCCTGCATTTCGGTCACAACAACCCCAGGCAATTCTACAGGCTCAGGGAAAAGTGGCTGGACAGCTGCCTGGTGGAAAAGTACCTGGGGGTGCTGGTTGACACCTTGCTGAACATGAGCCATCAGTGTGCCCAGGTGGCTAAGAAGACCAACAGCATCCTAGCCTGTATCAGAAATAGTGTGTCCAGCAGGAGAAGGGATCATGTTCTGATATTCATCACTGGTGAGGACACACCTCTAGTGCCGTGTTCAGTTCTAGGTCCCTTACCACAAAAAAGATACTGAGTTGCTGGAGAGAGTTCAAAGAAGGGCAACCAAGCTGGTGAAGGGTCTGGAGAACAAGTCCAATGAGGAGAGACTGAAGGAATTACAGAGATTGAGGGGTTTTTTTTGTGTTGACAGTTAGACTTGGTGATCTTAGAGGTCTTTTCCAACCGTGACAATTCTGTGATTCTGTGATTCATTAGCCTCATAATTATATCAGTGCTGTTAAAGGAAATGAGCTACTAAAGAAAAGTGGTTTGTAACTTTTACTTGTTTCTGTACTGCTGACATTTCAAAATCACACTGAGGACTGACCTTCAATAAAAGAAACAGCTCTGGAGTAATTTGTCTAATTTCCAAAAAAGGACAGTGTCTCCCCAAAGCCTTGTCTTTTGAATTTAACTTTCATATAAAGACACTTCACTTAATACTCTTTTTGTTAGGCTAATCAATGAACTGATGTTAATATGATGAATTCCCTGCCTACTTCTGAACATTTTAAAATATTTAAAATATTTCTGCTAATGAGTACTGACCAGAAAATATTTTACAAAGCTTGTAAGTGGGGGAAATATTCTTTCTATGATTCTCCACATTTCTATGCCTGGAAGCCTGAAATTTTTTATATCAGTGCAAACTCTGTTTTGGTCAGGTATTACAGTGTGTAATGTGAGACGTCATACACAGTTCCATCAGTCATGTCAAGAGTTGTGTTTGTCACCTAACTGAATGAAACAGCAAGACAGAACAAATTACAGAAGGGAAAATGATGAACGTTCATCTGCCATGGAAAGGCACCTCAGGCTATAACGAAAATAGACTTTTTTGTGTGCCACTGGCAATGGATACTGCAGTGTTCATGGTTTGTGGAAAGGATTTTGCTGATGATAAAACCAAAGTGAACACAGATCTCTCTGCAGAGCCTTGAAGCCACTTTAGGCAATTTTTCTGGAACTGGCCACAGTCCAAAACAGAAGGACAAAATGTATCTATGAGCCATAACCAGCAAAAAAGCAGTCTTTAATTTACTATGTTTTCCTTACTATGTCCATCACTTTAACCTTGACCAATTATATCAAAAATGGAAATAGCAGAGAATGTAGTCTTTAAAGTTACTTCCATAATTCCAGTTCAGACTATATCTGCATAACACAGAGATGTTGTTTGCCAGTGACTTGTTCACAATGGTACACCACCTGGAAGTCGTAACAGTGATAGCAATGGTGTAAACATGGTGGTCTGTGGGGTTTTTTGTTTGTTTGGTTTGGGGTTTTTTGGGGGGTTTTTTTTGAGTGTGTTTTTTGTTGGTTTTGATTACTCAGTAAAAGGTAAACTTGGAATTTACTCTTGGTCTTGCATCCTGTCTCCAGTGGTAAATAATATAACATGCTTGGAGCAGGAAACAGTAGCCTGTAAGTAAACAAAAAAATATGAATAAACATAACCTTATACATATGGTTCTCTAATATGGATTGTTTAAATCTGGACTGTCAGATTAGCTCCAAGTTTTTTTTCAACAATAAGAACACTGTAAATCTGGATGGGGTTTTTATCCACATAAATATCCAGTTCCTTTTAGAAATTCAGTACATTATTGGCTTCCACAACTTCCTGCAGCAACTTGTCACACTGTCTAATCCAGCATGTCTTGTGCCACCTTGTTTTACTTTCATTTTTAATTTCTACCTCACAATTTTTCAAAACAAGCAAATTGCACATATAACCAAGTGGACAAATATCTTTGATCTGCATAAATAATCTGCCTGATTTTTGTCTTGTTTTGATGTCTTTACATTGTGATTGTTTATACCTGCTCCTGCTGGTATTATAACATTAAATGTCACCAAACAGTGACAAGGGATATGTTAGCTATGTGTCAGTTATGGGGAGAATCAAGAACAATTCAAAATAGTGTGCACTTGTACAGTCAGATGTATACTTGTGACATTGCTGGAGCAGTTAAATATATCCCCCAATGGATATTACTTCCCTTCAGTTAGAATTTAAGTATCTTAAGCTCTCACACTAAAGGTGATTTGTTAAAATCCGATTTACTTTCAAAGAAAGGTGTATCAATGCTAAAATCCTGAAAAGCAGTTTTGATCATGCCTGCTCACCAAAGAAAGCTTTTTTTGTAGCATGTCATTAAATATAATGCATTTCCTGCTCTGGGGTACAACATAAGAAAATAAGAAGATGCTAAATGTTGCAGGACTTATGAGATAAATCCTGGTCACGAAGGATATGGAGAAGGCGGAGGTTCCCAAATACTTCTTTGCCTTAGTCTTCACCAGCAAGTGCTCCAGCCACACTGCCCAAGTTGCAGAAGGCAAAGGCAGGGACTGAGAGAAGATAGATCTACCCACTTTAAGTAAAAATCATCCTTGAGATCTTCTAAAGAACCTGAAGGTGTGGAACAAGATAAGATCCATCCATGGATCCTGAGGGAACTAGTGGATTAAATTAATATTTGAAAAGTCATGGCAGTCTGGTGAAGTTCCCACTGAATGGAAACAAGGAAACATCATCCCCATTTTCAAAAAGGAAAAAAAAAAGATTGATCCAGGGAACTACAGGCCAATCAGTCTCACCTCTTTGCCTGGCAAGGTCATGGAGCAGATCGTCCTGAAGGCTCTACTAAGGCACATGGAAAATGAGGAGGTGATTGGTAGCAACCAACGTGGCTTCACAAAAGGTAAATTGTGCTTGACAAATTTAGTGACCTTTTACAGTGGAGCTACAGAATCAATGGATAAGGGAAGAGCAACTGATGCAATCTACCTGGACTTGTACAAATTTTTGACACTGTCCCTCACAACGTCTTTGTCTCTAAACTGGAGAGACATGGATTTGATGGATGGACCACTTGGTGGATAAGGAATTGGCTGGAGGATTGTACTTAAAGAGTTGTAGTCAGTGGTTTGACATCCAAGGAGAGACCAGTTACAAGTGGAGTTCCTCAGGGATCAGTACTGGGACTGGTGTTGTTGAACGTCTTTGTCAGTGACATGGACAGTGGGATCAAGTGCAACCTCAGCAAATTTGTGGACAACACCAAGCTGTGCAGTGTGGTCAACATGCTGGAGGGAAGAGATGCCATCCAGAGGGACCTTAACAGGCTGGAGAGGTAGGTCCATGAAGTTCAACAAGTCCAAGTGCAAGGTTATACATTTGGGTCAGAGCAATCCCAATGATAAATACAGGCTGTGAGAAGAATGAATAGAGAGTAGTCCTAAGGAGAAAGACATGGGGGTGCTGGCTGATGAAAAGCTCAACATGAACCAACAATGTGCAAGTGTAGCCCAGAAATCCAACTGTATCCTGGGCTGCATCAAAAAAAGCGGGGCCAGCAGATCAAGAGAGGTGATTCTGCTCCTATGCTCTGCTCTTGTGAGACCCCACCTGGAGTACTGCATCCACCTCTGGAGCCACCAACACAAGAAGGACATGGACTTGTTGAAGTGGGTCGAGAGAAGTGCCACAAAAATGATTAGAAGACTGGAGCACGTCTCCTATGAGAACAGACTAAGATAACTGGGGTTGTTCATCTTGGAGAAGAGAAGGCTCTGGGGAGACCTTATAGTAGCTTTCCAGTATCTGAAGGCATGGGAGGGACTTTTTACAAGGGCTTGTAGTGATAAAACAAGGGTTGCTGTTTTCAAACTGGAAGAGGGTAAGTTTAGTTTAGAAATTAGGAAGATCACTCTGAGCATGGTGAGACACTGGAACAGGTTGTCCAGGGAAGCTGAGGATGCCCCCTCCCTGGAAGTGTTCAAGTCCAGGCTGGATGGGGCTTTGAGCAACCTGGTCTAGTGGGAAGTGTCCTTGCACATGGCAGACGCATTGGAACTAGATGATCTTTAAGGTCCCTTTCAACCCCAACCATTCTATAATCCTGTGATAATATTCAAGGGTTTGCTAGGACAGACAAAAAAGACAAAAGGTCAGTCTCTGTTGCAATCATTCTTACTGCTGTTAGGAAATGACCATAACAAATTGTCTTCAGACCTTACTTGTAGTCATTTCAAACACAGACAGTTGGCTTTCTTCAAAAGGTTACTCAGAAGCAAAATAATTATGTATGTCTATGCTAGTGCTCTAGTTCAGATAAGAAGGGCACTTTTGAAGCATATATTGCAATGCTCCCCTTGAATGTGCCATGTTACCCACTGCAGAGTAGCTTTGGGTACTAATGTCATGGTCATTCATGAACTAGTAGTGAACAAGGGAACTAAGTGACATGCCACTGTAGAAAAACCAATACACACATTGCTAATAAATTACAATTTAAAAAATAATACTTTCATACAAACAAATAGTGAAGAAAAGTCTGAACTATCATCTAAATATAAAAAAAACCAAAATAAAACAACAACACACAAAAAAACCAACAACGAAACAAAAAAAAAACCAAACAAAAAACCAAAAAAACCCACACAAACAAAAAACAAACAAACTAACAAAAAACAACAACAAAAATTTTCCCCATATCGGAACAGCTGAGAGAACAATGCATTTGCAAGAACCTAGATGGGGCAACTTTTTAAATTTCTTTGAGTAGGTGTCATTGCTTGCTTTTTGTTAAAATGAATTTCCTTACCCTTATAAAACTCATTTAAAAAGGAAAGAAAACAAAACTGTACTAAGAGTTTGTTCTTATGAATATTCTAGGATTTACTCTTGCATGCCCATGTGATTGGAGACATGGAAGAACAGCACTTTATAGAACTAAGTAGGGCTTTTGTGGTGTTTAGTTCATAAAGCCAGCTGAACCCCATCCATAACCCCTTGCATAATTTCTTCACATCACCTATCGTAAATAGAGAAAGAACAGCAAGCTGACCAGCTATATAGATTATGTTTTAACCTCTCCCTTGAATTTACTATATACAATACACTTGTTAGGTAAAACCTTGGCTTTCTGAATTTTGCTGAGTACTTAATTATATGATAAATTTGACCAATTTTTAATTAATATCTAGCGTATCCAGGGCGATTGCTGTCAGGACCCTGAGGGTACCTGCCTAGACCTCCCAAGTGTAGGGATTTAGCTGTCTGGGTTCAAGGATAGCTCCGATCTGATGCAACAGTGTAGCCTTGAATGAGACATCTCCATCCATACGAGAACTTTATAAACATCAACAAAATCTTTCTTAATTTTCTTGTGTTAGGCACAGCAGCATGCATACTGACATCAGACTTAGCAACACAACTCACTGAAATAAGTACATAAAGATACTTTGAAGCAGAAAGTGTACTCTGCTTGTTTGTGAAGATTCCCACAAGCTGGAATGTAATAGATGTGTCATTGAACAAACTTTACAAGGAATGGCATTCCAGAGGACATTATCTTTAAAAATCTGTAAAAACTGAATATCTTCATAGTTCCTCTCTTCTGTTATCAAGAAATGTTATTCTTTTCAATTTCAACCCATTGCATTTGTGTTTTGCTACCATATTTCATAGGGATAAGAGTCACTACAGATTATTAATTTGCTTCATTTGTTACAAAACTTAAGAAACCAATCCTATTCTATTTTATTAGAAACTTACAATGGCAACTACAGTCTATTGTGGTGGAAAGGATACTGTAATACAGACAGTACTAATTTTTGAGGAAACTAGTGTATGGAAATTGCAGTTGCTGACCTCTTAGTTATTATTCAGGGTTGTTTCAGTCTTCTACAATGTGATTTCAATAATTAAAATATATACTATATTTTTATTTTCAAAAATAAAAAAATGTGAGTTTGTATCTTGAAAATTTGATACCATCTCAATCTATATTTTACTTTTATCTGAAGACATAAGATAGGTGTAAACTGATTGCAACACATGTGTATGTAAAAATTATTAATCTGGACACAATACTGCCAAATGGGAGAGACAAATCAGTTTCAATGACTTATCTTAATAATACTCATATTAACTTTCTTAATATAATAGTTTGCATCAGATTCAGAAAAAGTCAGTGAACCAGTAAAGACTCTGGAGCCACCATTACCATTTGTTACTTTTCCCATCATTCATAACAGAATATTAGGCAATAATCTAACAATAATATCTAAATAAATTACTGTTCATTTCAGGTTACTTACTATTTAGAATACTTTCAGAGCATCTGCAAATTTAACTAATTTCCTACTAGATGTCATATCACCAATTCACTTTTGACATTACATTAATATAATTTTTTTTTTTTTTCTCATTTTCAGTGGTTCATAAGCACAGTCAATGCAGGAATGCTCATTTGATTTTTCTCCACCTCTAAAGGGAATTGAACACGTTCAATATTGGAAATACATATTCCTCTGCAGAAATCCTGCATACCACAATGCATCCTCTTTGAGCTATATTTCTGTTCTTGATCATTTCATGTCAAGTTAGTGTTTTTCATCCATATGAACAATCAAAAAACAATTTTAAGAAAATGAAGAAAAATCAAGTACTGTCATATTTACTCATTGTATGATCCATCGTAAAATCTCATCTATTGTATATATTATAATGTGAAATGAATGTTTATAAGATATTTCTAAATGGTGAACTGAACATTTTGATTTGTTTTGTTTTCCCTTTAATGTTCAGTAGAATTACTGCTATTTTACACAAGAGTTTAAATGGTCATGGAATGCTATAAAAGATCAGATGCCATGTTCAAATAAATTTTGGGATCTACCTCTTTCCTAACATGAGCACTGGGTGTTTTAGGTAATATCTCCCCTAGGCTTAACAAAAGAGCTAGCATTGATCCAAAGGGGCACCAAGCTAAGTTTTCTTAAATTAAATTATTCAAATAGTATATGCTTGCTTCGTTGGACACAAAAGTTTCTGAAATAATGCAAAAGAATTTATTTTTTAGAGTACTATTTTCACTCCAAGATTAACACTATTAGATGGAATGTATAGCTTTTCCATTTAGAAAACAAGAAAGTGGAGGGAAAAAAGGTGGATTACGAAGAACTCACCACATGACAACCGTGTGAATATTTGATGTACTCTTTCACATCACTGAACACATGTAAAACTTACATGTTTGCAAAAGCCTTTGGAGTTTTGTTTTGCAGAGACAACAATAAAATGGAAAAAAGCTAATGTGTACTTGTTTGTTTCAGATTTGAAATTGTTGTAATAAGATAGTACTGTCTTCACTGGTCCATGAATTGAGTTTATTTTTATGCTAATTGTATACAGTAAATGTTTTTAGTATTTTGGAATACACTTGATTGTTCACAAAATACTTTACATTTTGCTAGTGAAGCATGCAACTTGTTACTCATGAAAAATAGTTCATATTTGCAATAACAGCACTATGTTAATCACACTACCTTGGAAGATCCGCTAATATATTTGATAATAACTTGTCTGATCTTTCTGAAACCAGCTACTTCCATGAATGTTAAGGAATATTGATTTTGACCGTATGTGTTGGGGTTTTTTTAAAATCAGTAATATGAAGAAACATCAATTTATCAATATGAAAATGCATTACTAATATTAGTCATCATGTATAATACACAATATGAAATCATAGAATTGTTTTGATCAGAAGAGACCTTTAAGATCATCAAGTCCAACTGTTAACCCAGCACTGCCAGGTCACCACTAAAGCATGTTTCCCAGCACCATGTGTACATGTCTTTTAAATACCTCCAGGGATAGTGACTCCACCACTTCCCTTGTCAGCCTTTTCCAGTGCTTGACAACCCTTTCTGTAATGAAACTTTACCTAGTATCCAACCTAAATATCCTCTGGCACAACATTAGGCCATTTTCTTTTGTCCTATCACTTGTTACTTGTAAGAACAGACTGATCCCCACCTTGCTACAACCTCCTTTCAGGTAGTTGCAGAAAACCTCTCAGCCTCCTCTCTTCATGTTATCAAATCTATGTGGTCTGAATTCATCATTTTACCGTTTATGTAGCATAATAACATAGTACCTTCTATAATAAAAAACTTAATGCCACAGAAGGCAATTAAGAACTTGTATTTTCTCCAGTAGTTTTCTTGGTTTAAAATTATGTATTCACTGTCGTACTTTCATTTGCAGCTTGAGACACAGTAAGTCCATGGTTTGATTATACTATGTCTTCATTTAATTTGTTCTATCTACATTTTAAGTTACCCAAATAATCTTATCACAGTCCTGGAAAACAATAGCTCCTGGGGAAACAAAATCAAACCAACAAAATAAACAAACAAACAAAAAAACCCACCAAAAAAAAAAACCCCAACAAAAAAACCCTACCCACAAACAAACAAGCAAACAAAATTCCAAACAGAAAGAGGGGCTGTTGAGCCATATAGGTGAACAAAATAGGTGAACAAAATAATTATAACTAGAATTTGAATAAGAAATAAACTAAACAAATGAGAAAGAACTAAATTAGCATCACAGCAGGACAACTTTCCTATTAAGATCAATGTTATGAAAGTAGACCACACTTTTTTTAGTTTTATAATCCATATGACCTTATGAATCCCTCTGTCTTTAAACATTGGTAAAGTAAATAGAAAAAAAAGTAAGTCAGAGACAGAAAGAGCTCAGTTGCAGTTATTCTGATGGTGTCCTTCCACTTAAAAATGTTTCGGCGTGTTCTGATGACTGGCTGTTATATCCCATGAATCACTGCATGCTGCTAAAATCCTGCCTTCCTCCTGTCTTCATATATAGTTCTGACTGGAGTGTTTGATAGCATTGTTCCAAACTGAAGGATAATTTGATTCAACCAAACACTATCACAGACACCAACGTATATTTGGACAGTTATCAGACAGATTGGAGTCTAGATTGGAGGTGTTTCTTTTCCAAGACTCCAAAGGTGATAGAGGCAGATATTCCTGGCATTTGGACAGCTATATAATTCAAGATATCTCTGTTGAAATGATTTTTATGACAAAATATAACTCAGAAAATTAATAGGAGTTTCATAGCTCACATTTTAGTGCTCTTTTTTACATATTTTTTTTCCCCGCAGAAGGAAAACACACTTCAACAACTCTCTTTTTCAATATTCTGAGGACACAGATACCTCTATATTGATGAGACAAATGAAACTTGGTTTCTTACAGACCAGTTTTATTAGTCCAGCACCTGGAACAGACAAACCTTTAATCTTAACTATTATAGTCCAAACTGATCACATGTACATGGCCTATTTAGTTATTAACAACTCTCCATTTGTTAAACCAGTTGTTCCACCACAAATAATTGTCAGAATGAGTCTAAAACCTGTGGTACTAACCCAAAAATAAGTTCATACTTCCGAAAGGGAGAAATAAGACATGATGTAAGAGTGTAAAACATTGCATGTGAATTGAAGTGACTAAGAAAGAAAAATAAAACACTCTGCTTCTGTAATCAAAATCTGGGATCATAAGGCATCCTTATTCTAAATTTGGGGAAATATTTGATCAGTCCCAAAACCACTCTCTGGGACTTCTTTTGCCCTAGTCACTTAGAAGCATTGTTGATTTCAGACTTAATCACACTAAGCCCTTAAGACAAGTAAACAGAAAAAAAACCAACCAACCAAAGCCAAAAATGGATTGGGGTAAGTATTAAGACACAATACCCTTTAATAAATGCTCACTTTTCTATAGTTGGTTCTTCAGAAGATGAACGTCTGTACAGTTCAATGGAGCTTGCTACAGTCCAGGAGATATCTAGATCTGGCTTCACTTGTGTTATTAGTTGTAGTCAATTTTGATTCTTCATATGGTTAAGATATGTGGTCCCCCTACAAGCTTAATTTCTCTTCCTACAGAAAGTTTCTGTTTTCTTTAATTTGATATCACTATTCATACTATTTGTAAATGTACGTTTTTATAGATAACTTGTTTGTATCTTATGGAAATTACATTTCCTTAGTCATTTCAAGGTCATCTTCATCAGGGTATATTTGTGTCTTTTGAAACATCATGTTCTACAAGTGACTTAAAATGCTCTTGATAATGTTTTTAATCATGCATACAGTAGGCTTCCAACATTTCTCAAGCTCTTCTGAAATTCAATTTACCTTGTAGTGTTAAAAGAGCAGATATAAAGATACATGAATAGATACACAATAGCAAAAGGTTTAAGATATATATACACATATGAATTATGTGAGTATTTGTAATATCTTTCTAACCACTCATAAATAACATATTCATATGTAAGTATGGTAGCATAAGTGGCAGCTACTAGACTATTTAACTTGACCTAATTCAATTCTTTTCAGCCTGCAATATGATTATATGTGTGCTCAGGGTCATTAGGTAAACCATAAGTTGCAAGGGACATGCAGGATTAAGGAACTGATTAGTGTAAAAGAAATCAAGGATGTTGTATTTACTTCAGATTAGGCCTCTAAAGGCAGAAGAAGCAAAGGATAAAAAAAAAAGGTAGGAAAGTGAAGTTAGAGGAATCAGAAATCAGGGATGAGCAAGTGTCAAGAGAGGAATGAGATAAATGATTGCAACTGCATCTGAAACTCAGACTGCTCAGTGAAGGATGGAATTGTCTTGAAAAAGCAATAGTAACATGACTGACCAGACTGTGAAAACAGACGGTGGCTGCCTGTGACACTGATAGCCTCAGGAGGCTGGGTGGAGACAGGTGATACAGCTGAGTAGGCAGGGAGGAGAT
Source organism: Ceryle rudis (assembly GCA_033439905.1). Lineage (NCBI taxonomy): Eukaryota > Metazoa > Chordata > Aves > Coraciiformes > Cerylidae > Ceryle > Ceryle rudis. Next base: position 12,742 of record JAAGNO010002312.1, read on the forward strand.
CACAACTTCTATGTTCTCAGCTTTTTCAATCTAAACCTTCCCCATATGTCCTAAACACTTCCCACAAAAGTCAAGGCTTCTCTCCTTCTTTGATGTGTTAGAAAGTGTAAGTGCTGAGCAAAGCTTTCTCACATCTACAGCATTTATACAACTTTCCTCTGTTCTCCTGAACAGAAATGGGGTAGATTTTAATTATATTTGAACTCTTACCTCTCCATGAGATTTGTTTCAAAGTAGTAAACAAGACTTAAAAAGAAAGAAGAAATAATTAGAGAATGGAATGAAGAGAAACAGAAAGACTGTGATTAAAAAAGTCTTTTTTTTTTTCCATAATCAAAAAGTTGAAAAGCAAAGTCAAACATGAAGAAACTATGTATCACAGCAATAGGAGTAACTATGTAAAAATCAGACAGATTAAGTTTACTTGCTTTAATGTGTTAAATTGCAGTATGCCCTCTTGACCCTGTGAAGTCCATCAGAAACTGAAAATCATTTTGATATGCAGTCTGAACAGTAAGGAAACTTATATTGCTTTGCAGTTTCACAGATTATTTTTTTTCCCTACTTACAAAAAGAATTTAGTAGAAAGTGATCCAAGTGTCATACTGCACATTTCATTTTGTCTTCAGGACTGTGCTGCACTAATGCCTTTATGCAGGATGAGCTTAGCCAGATAATTGTAACAAAAGATCTTGGAGACAGTACCCAGTTGCCATCGGGAGTGGTACCGCTGGCACATCCTTAGATTTATCTTGAAGTAACACAGTGTTCTTCTGTGCCACAGTACTTTTAAGAAAATCCTTAACACCCACCATCACCACCTTTAAAGACCACAATAGTGGTGAACCACACCACAAAAAGTACGTGTAGAGTATGCTGTGGCCTGACTGGGAGTATATCCAGTTTTGTACTATTTGGCATTCCCAGCCTCAGAAAGGATCTAAGATTTTTTAACTGAAAGAACCAGTACGCCTCTTCATTTGCAATATGTTATGAACTAAAGGTCCATTATCTGAGAAGTTTTAGGAGCAAGAAATCCAGCCCGAGTGCCAGACATCCCAAAACAAAACTCTATCACCCAGCCATTTTTTTCTTTCTCTTTTAACAAATGCATTTGTCAAACACATCTGTTCATTGTTTTGCAGAGGTTCTGGCTTGTTTTGATTCTAGTAAGAAAAGCATTCACATTCTCTATCTCAGCAAAAGACACGGACATCTTGGAGCAGGTCCAGAGGAGGACAAAAATGATCAGAGGGATGGAGTACATCTGCTATGAATAAAGGCTGAGAGAATTGCGATCAATCAGGTTGGAGAAGAGAAGGCTCCAGGAAGACCTTATCATGCCCTTTCAATACTGAAAGGGGGCTTATAAGAATGTCGGGGACAACGTTTTTCACAGGGCTTGTTTGTGACAGGACAAGGGGCCATGGTTTTAAATTAAAAGAGGGTAGATTTAGATGAGATCTAAGGAAGAAATTTTTTACAATGAGGGTGTTGAAATATTTGAACTAGTTGCCCAGTAAGGTGGTGGATGTCCCATCCCTGGAAATATTCAAAGTCAGGTTGGACAGGGCTCTGAGTAACCTGAGGTAGTTTAAGATGTCTCTTCTCATTGCAGGGGGTTTGGACTAGATGACCTTTAAAGCTCTCTTCCAACCCAAAACTTTCTATGATTATATAAAAGGTCACTTACTGGAGCTAACATTATAAAGAAAGAGGATAGTATCTTTAATAGTGCATCCCTTCAGATACTGAGAATGCCAACTTGTGCAGTATTGAAGGGCTGCCAGTCAGGGTGCAGAGCACTTGTGGAAAGGTTACTTGACATTTTTGTCTTTTGAGCTCTTATAAGATTCTTAAAAGAGGACCACTCATGATTTCAACTGTCAAATAGAAAGGATGTTCAGCTCAGAACTTGTTACTACATTTTTAGATAAAGTGAAGAACACACAGATGGCTTAATCACTGGTACCAAGCAGGACCTGCTTGCAGGCTCCTCCATGACAGCCAAGTGTGTTCTGTGGCTAAGGGATGTGAGCAGCAAAACACAGGCCTGTGCCAGCTCACTTTGCCTATTATGTGGGCCACTATCTCCTCCATGAACAACTGTCATTTAGTTGGTATCACTGTGTTCGTGCACATTTCATCAAACTAAAAAAGCTTCTCACTATTCAACTGTTTTTTCCACTTGGATGCTCATTCAGTGGTCCATTCAAAATGGAATTGTTCTAGAGCATAACATTAAAAATCAGTAAGAGAAGGGGTGGTAGGAGAGGGGACAGGGGATGACATCTCATGATAGTCTTCATTCTGTGTTTTTTTGTATTTCCCACATCCTCATTTAGGTCAAACATTTTCCTGTAAAACAAAGAATCAACTGTAATGAGAATTTAATTTGTTCTAACTGCATATGAAGATGTTTTCCATGAATCTCAACATTTGTTTTTAGAACCAGAACACAAATTTAGGAAAATAAGTGTTGATATGCAAGCTTGAAAATTTCAGCTACCATTTTGAAACACTGAATTTGCATAAGATGTTTCCTTTCAAGTGCTTAATTCTAAAACAATTTCAAATAACTTGTAAGCCATTACTGAAGCAAAATTACATTTCAAAGTGGTACACAGTAATCTAGCTGCTCAGCTGTCACCAGCATTAATAAGAGTCACACAGCTTAAGTCCCTGTGCACCTCTTGGAAAGTTTACTGCTGTATGTCTCCATTAATCACATCACAGAGAGAACATCCCATATCAGCAGTTTTTTTATAAAAACTGCATAGCTCCATTTAAATATTTTGTCCTTATCTATCAATCACTGTACAGAGACCCTCCCTCAAGCAATTATTTGCTATGAAATTTCATATTTATTCATATTAGCTATGCCCTTACTCATATTGGAAAGCCCAAGGTAAAATTATAATATCACTTGGGACAGTAGCAGTAAATGTAGGTATTTTATGATTTACTAGTTTTATAGTAACAGCCATCTGCAGTCTACTTATTTGCTTTTGCAATTCATTTAGTTAAGCAAAGTTACTTTTTCCCTTTTTCTTGGTGTATGATAACAGTGTTTGCAAAGAGGGTATTGAGCATCCCTGTTCTGTGGATAATCAGAATACTTGAGATAGAAAAGTGTATTGACTATAAAGTGAAGAGAAGGATCTTCAGGTAGCCTTTTGGCACATGACTTTTTCTGCCACTTTCACCCCACTTATAAAGACATCAGGAGAAATTATCTAAGTCTATTAAAGGAAATGTGAAAGATAGTGAAATCCCATTATTACTTTAAGTACTTGAAGACACTTGAAGACAGGTAGGCAATAGTAAATGTTTTCCATGAAAAATTTCACAAGAAACAAATGCCACCAAAACTTTTTCCCCTTTTTTTCTTACATTTTTCTAACAAGTTCTGCTGAAAAAGCCCAACAACAACAACAAAATCTACAGTAAATCAATGAACAAACAAATGTAACTTTTCTTAGGGAAAATCTTATTCATCAGTTGAATATTTTTGCACCTTTAGTAACTATCATTGATCTAGTGTCTTGCAATGGATGTATATTGTTAGAAAGGCATTTTAAAGTATCTACTTCCTCAACATTGACTAAGCATACGTGTTATTCTCAGTTTCTACTACAATAAACCCTGCATTTGCCTTTAATCACTAAGACAAAATGATGTCTTAATATACAGTAATACAGATAGGTGTATTTTTTCTATAATTTCCTAGATATTGGTAACTACTCATATATTTTCTTACTCATTTGACATCTGTAAATATTTTCAAAACAAGCTTTGTTAAAAAATGGTATTTCAAATGATTCATTGATGGAAACAGGGTTACTCCTTCAGAGACTTAAAAATATATAGCTCTCTGCTTAGAGAAGGCTTCAATGCTTTTGAGATCTATAGGACTACTGAATGAAAAATATTTCAACATCATTTCAGACACTGTTTATTAAAAGAAACATATTCCTGTAAACTAAATAAATATAGTGTTTACAGCAATTCAGAAGAGGAAAGAATGAATGTTGGAAATATTGATTTGTTTTGGTGCTAGCTAAGATACTAGTCAGTGATAGTGACTGTAGGTGTATGCCCTTCTGGACGGGGTAATGTGATCAATATTTTATTGGCTGTGAGCACTTTTCAACAAAAAATTGCAGTATCAGCATATGTCTCAAATTACATTAAATCCTTTATTGAATCTCCTGTTATTGGTTATCAAGATTTTGTTCAGGAAAGCCTTCAGTATATTGCAACCATATGTATACTTTGCTGGAATTGAAAATTTTTAGTAAAAGTTAGTCCCATTTAATCAAAATATTTATATATTGGGGGTTTTTGAATCAGTGTTTCCCCTTAAGAACACTTGCACCTCCAGCTGACATTGACTAAATGATAATTTTCTCATTGTCTAGGGGGAAGTTTCCAGAAACATATGTAAATTAATTATTATCTACATGTACACACATGAGAAACAGATAGATCAGAGAGCTGAGACAATGAAAGAAACTTCTGAACTTAATCAGAGTAGAACCTTTTTTTCTTTTTTCTTTTTTTTTTTTTCCATTCATATAGCCTACACATCACATCAGTAAAAGTACTGCTCTTTGAAATAAAATTCTCAGAAAATCTGCATCAGAGGAAAGTATATAAGCAATCAAATATAATTTCTGGAAAATGGCTTCAGTGCAAATGTTAACATGTAATTCTCATATGTATGTACAAAACATACTCTTAATAAATCTTGATACTTTTTTTACAAGTCAGAGATTATATATATGAAAATACCTTCATTGTATTATAACATAAACAACAATTATGCCATGACTTAATTTCCTTTACAATAAGTTTAAATGAGCCCTACTGCTTCACTGGTAGCACTATTAATTTCTAAATACACAGAATACTTCTCACTATGAAGTATGTCTCAAACATTTTCACACTCTGAATACTGCAATAAAAAAGGATTCTGTAGAGAAGTGCTATAAAGACAAAACTTAAGAGAAATAAATGGAAAGAAATTAAGTAATTTCCTTCTTTAGCCTGGAAAGTCCTAAAGAACTAAAAGTTTGAAAAGTCATTTGTATTTTTTTGCTATCATTACAACTGAGTCTGGAAACTAAAATATTTGGAGACACAAGCACACATCATTCATTAGATTTCTGTCCAGAAATATTTTACTTCATACAGCATTATATTTACAGAGAAGTTTAGAGCAAACTCCTGGTGCTCAGATTTGCATTGCAGGTACCTCTTAGGTAAGCAGATACTATTTGCAAAATGTGTCAGTGATAACTGAAAATATTACTGATTAGAAAGGATTACATAGTAAACAAGAGATTAATTTTCTTTAAACACATTTCTGTAAAGGAAACACTAATTCTATTTCATAGTTCTCTAGCTACATTATTAAAATATTCAGTAAGAAAATGACAAGTAAATTTCTCCAATCTGTACGAATAATATATTTATCATCCTATAAAGAGTAACCCACAAGATGCCAAGATTACTTAAAGTTGAAAGACAATATTAAGAAACTACAATCATTATAGAATATGAAAGACATTTCTAGGGTGTCTAGAGCTGGATTCCTTATGCAAGGTGCTTAGCTACTATCCAAATATGCAGAGAATAATAGGGAAATAGGTTGACGTGTCTTGTTCCTTGAAAATGTAGGTCAGGTGTTCAAGGACTGCAGAAATTACCTGCTAGGTGACTCAGGTTGCACAGAGCATTAACTCATCCACAGGCTGATCATATATCACTGTCATACAGTGGAAAGAAGGTGGCAAAAGATGATAAAGATGAGGAAAGAAATTACAAAGGAGGACAAAGTAAGCCCTGTATTCTAATTAAGACCCAAAGAATTGTATTGGCTGTACATGTGTTTTTCAGGGTTTGACAGTAATCTCATAACAAACCAGTCTTTCAGTCCAAATCTTCTACCAGTGTTTTTCACAAGATCAGGTTCTAAGCTAAACAGTACTATCAAAATAAGTGTTACGATGTGATACATTAAACTACAAGGATATGCTAACTAGGCTGATACTATAATAATAAAACATAAGTATTATTTTTTTATTACAAGATTTTTATTCTTATTTTGTAATAAATTTAAAATGTATTCTAAATATTTATAGTTAAGATACATCTGATATTTAGAAAAGAATGGACACTTGAACAAGTAATGGTATTATCAAAAATCTTTTTAGCAGATGTGGTTATAATTTTTCCAATTGTTTCTCTGGCAATTAACTATGTGCAAATGAATCATGGGTCTCACATAATGTTCCACTCAAGTCATAGCAAGATAGGAAATGTGGAGTCCTAATGGAGTGAATGAGTGTTACAACTATTACTGATTCAGAGGTTTTTAAGCTTTACCATGTCGTTTTATCATCTATTATACTTTTATTTGCTGAATTAATGATTCTTCCTCTGCCAAGTGACATTTTTAATTAAATAATTGTTGGACCTGAACAAGTCATCTTTGATAAACTGCACTTAATTTCCTTACACCTCTCACTGAAAGGTTTTGTTTATGTCATTTTTTTCCTGAAAAAAAAAAAAAAATTCTTTAAGTTTCAAGTACTTTCTGTGTTTTGTAATGATGTCTATTACCTTGTATAAGAATCTATCCTCCACGTACTCACTAGAAGTGTGCTCAGGTGGCCAAGAAGGCAAATAGCATCCTGGTCTGTATCAAAACCACTATGTCTAGCAGGACTAGAGAAGTGATCATGTCCCTGTACTCGACACTGGTGAGGCCGCAGCTTGAGTATTGTGTTCAGTTTTGGACACTGCAGTATAAAGACATTGAGGTGCTGGAGTGAGTTCAGAGAAGGGCAATGAAACTGGTGAAGGGTCTGAAGAACATATCTTATGAGGAGCACTTGAGGTACCTGGGATCGTTTAGTCTGGAGGAGGCTGAGAGGAGATCTTCTTGCTCTCTACAGTTACCTGAAGGGAGGTTGTAATGAGGTGGGTGTTGGTCTCTTCTCCCAGGTAACTAGTGATAGGATGAGAGGAAATGGGCTTAAATTTCTCCAGGGGAGGTTTAGATTGGACATTAGGAAAAATTTTTAATGAATGGTTATGCATTAGGACAGTCTGACCTGGGATGTGGTGGAATCACCATCCCTGGAGGCGTTCAAAAAAAAAAGTAGATGTAGCACTTCAGGACATGGTTTAGTGGTCATGATAATGTTTAGTAGACTGTTGGACTTGATGATCTTGAATGTCATTCCCAACCTTAATGATTCTACTCCAGGAGTCTCATGGATTTTCTGTAGTACAACATATTTCTTTTCCAGCTGATGTCAAGGTGGTTGAAATCCCCCATCAGGATGAAAGCCTGCAACTGTAAAGCCTTCTACATCTGGAGTAAGAAGGCTTCATCAATAGGCTCCTCTTGATTGGGTAGCCTGTAATAAACACCAACCATGTGAAATTAAAGAGACTTTAGAGAGATTAGAGTTACTTGGGTGGGGAGAGGGACAGAAATTAGATTCATCTTGGGACATGGTCAGTCAGAGTAAGAAAACAAATCTCAAATATATTTGGGTTTTTTTAGGAAGTTATATCTGAGAAGCAAAGACCTGTACAGAATGATAACTACAGATGAGTTTATAACATACAAAAGCAGCAGAAAAGCCTTCTGAGTACTGATCTGCATACAGAAAACCAACCAACCAATCAAACAAAAAGCCCCTGAAAAACAACTTTATGTATTAGATTGCATTGCAGCCAAACCTGAAATATTAATTTTAATTTCATTTTAGAGAAAGTGTCTGTGGTTGAAGATACTGGTACTTTACCATGAGCATCACAAGTATTTATTGGTTTTCTAATCTAATTATAAATCTCATTGACTGATCTACATCATGGACAACATTATATATATTACACTTATGTGGCAGAGATCTTTGCAGTGGATCTTAGTTTCTGTCTCTTCCTGTTTCATACAGATATTAGTACCTGAAACAGTGATGTCTTGTTCATTTTTATAAAGTAAAAAAATTGTAAACCAGGAATACTAAGGTTGTAATTTTGAACACACAGAAGTTATGCTTTTGTGACATCAGTTTGCCTTTGTTGCATATGTGCATCATGATACTTTTGTAGGATTCCCTACAACCTTATATGGATGGGGAAACTAGTCAGGTAGGACTGAGCAGGTACCTCTTACTGTTAGTGAAGAGAGAATTCAAGCACTACTTTAAGCAGTGGAAAATGCAAGACCAGGATAAATGAATGGAAATTTCTTATAGTAATTACACTCTACCTGTGTTTTCTGTAATTAATTTCACAATAAACTGATCCTAATTAAACTATTTTGATTCAGGTATAATGAAAGCAGATTAATCAGAATAATCAGAAATCTATTATTAAAATTATATCAAATTAGAATAAATGATAACAAAACATATTCAAAGCATATAGTCTTCTCTTGAATAAACTAAGGGAATGATTTTGCCATATATTATCTTCATGTCAGTGTGTCAGGAATCAGAAGCAGACAATAAAGATATAATTTTTAGGAAGTATTGGATTTCATTTATTTATTTCAGCCTCTGCCTAGGAAGGAGTCTTCAAGATGTATAATACTGTAGTTTTCATTCTGGGTTCCTAAGTCATTTTGTCTAATGTGTTTAGGCAGAAATATTAGCTAAGTACTTGCATGATCTTTAAATGTCCTTTATGTTATATAATTTATCTGATTTTTTTACATCCAAAGCAATTAGGTTTATTTAGGCTACTCCCTTGCTTTGGAGCAAGAAACACATCTAAGCATTCCATGAAACAAAGGAACTTTATGTATATATGACCTTCTCTGAAGTAAAAAACAGAAAGAAAAAAGTATTTTGATTGTCTCTGCTTTTTTCTCACAGATACATGCTTTTCACTTCAACAAGGAATTCATTTCATGGGCAAAGCTACAACAAAGTTACTCAGCACTTTTAACTGGAGGAGGGGTATCCCCTACCAACTCTTCTGATCATTATGGTAAGAGAAACTTTTATAGCTTTAATTAGAAGATAAATGTTAAGAGAAGCTAATGGGATAAAAGCCTACTGAGTTTTCCAATCCCAATTCTTCCTTCTGTACTGTGGTTAAACCAGTTTTTTCCTGGATGTTAGATTAAGTGGAGGATGTTAGCAGTGTTTATTAATACAGGATTTTCTATCTAGTTGTTTCAAACTATGTTTAAAATACTAAGAAACAATACTGCTTTGTAAAGAAATACAAAATCCGTGTAATAAAGCAAAGCAGTTTGCACACAAAAAGCTGAATCATATTCAAGTTTAGGACAAAGTAGCAATGCTAAACATGCTATTTATAGCTGATTTACACTTACTGTGGTTCACACAGTAGAATATTTAGTAAACAGAAAAGTAAAAAGCAAGAATGTTCACCACTTAACAGGTAAGAACAAATTACAGGTTTTGAAGACGGCTGTTGCATTCAGTACTTTCACAGACCTCTACAAAAAGGGCATTTATAACCACGCTTGCCATGAGGTTAATTTTAAGAAGAAAATGGGATTTCAGAACAAAGTTATGAAGATAAGATTATGGTGTATACGCTGTGTTGTATACCAGGCATTAAGATTTGAAAAACAATATTTGGAAATATTGTATGATCTGGTTATTGTTACCTTTGGTCATTGGTGATTACATTTTTTGTAATTATAAAGGATACAAGAGTTCTTGTATGACTGGTGAAAGGAATTAATAGTAATGTCTATTAAAAAGAAGAAAGAAGATTGCAAAAAAGTATAAACGATTCAGTGTAACTTCATCCTTTGCTTTGGTGCTGGGAAAACATATTTAAAATATATTTCTAAATGCCTAGAAGAGATATAATCAGACCCTAGTATGGATTTTTTTGTGAATTTATCTTGTTAAACAAAAGCTATTCTCTCTTTTAAAAGAATAAAAGGATCTGTACAACATTAATATTAAATACCACTGGATACTGTCCTCATGATAGACCTACTTCTGCTCATTGTTTATATTACAAACTTAGCATACTGGTTAATAAGTTTATAATGCATCTAAAAGGAATATCTGTTCTTAATCACAATCAAAATATATAAATACAGAAATGTAGAAATTAATATGTAGAAATATAGGCTTAAAAATATCTATATAGGTCGTAATAATCTCAGGGTTACTATGAGTCACTAACTAAATCTAGTTAAGTATATAATGGTCTTACAAAAAAAGGGAAATAACAATCTATGATCTCTGATACAAAATCTTGTATGCAATATGCACTAGATACTACTTGGCACCTAGGTTGAATGTTATATCTGTTTTAGATGCTATGTGAAATGGAGAAAGTCCACCTGACAGCGTTAATGATAGAAATTTAGGGGAAGAAAAAAACACCATCAAAACCCACACCAAAAAAACCCAAATTATAACAAGATCTAATAGAAAGACTGCAAGGAATTGGACAGTTACATAAAAATGGAATTCACATGGGATAGAACAGTTTTCTTCTACTGACATTACATATTTGCCTTATTTTAATATTCTTGTATTCTTTTTCTATGCAATTGCTTTTGGTAACCATAAAAAAGTCATCCAGGTAGAACTTAAGCCTAACTAAGTATGGTCATTCTTATATAAAAGAGGTAGTTATCCGAACACAAATTGGCTTCAATTCTAGGGCCAGGCCTGTTCAATGACCTGGAGGCAGGAGTTGAATGAAGTAAGCTTGTTGATGATACTAAACTGGGAGGTGCTGTTGACTCTCTCAAGGGATGAGATGCCTTGCAGAGGGATCTAGATAGATTGGAGCATTGGGCAATCATCAGTGGCATGAAATTTAACATGACCAAGTGCCACATTCTACACTTAGGACATGTAATGATAAGCACAAGTATAAACTGGGAGAGGAGTGACTGGTAAGCAGCCTTGCAGAAAGGGATCTGGGGGTGCTGGTTCAGAGGTGAATATCCTGCTATATTCAGCATTGAACTCAATGATCTCCAGAGGTGCCTTCCATCCCTTAACTTTCTATGATTCTATGATTTGGTGGAGTGTAAAATTATTAGAGTACTTCAGAAATTTTTATAAGTATTTGAGTTTGAAAGTGAGAAGAATTCTGGGCTCATGCAATATAAAATTATTTTAAAATATTGGAACACTTTCCCTAATTTGGGAGATTGGGAGTTTTCTAAATCAGAATGTGGGGGAGTTTTTTAATGCATAATAAACTGTGAATGGCAGTTTAAATGTTTGATCACCCAAGACTGGATGTAGCACAGATCAAATGTCAGGAGTCTAAAGAAACTATCTTCACTAATGAGAGCAAATGCAATGGAATATTAACTTGCTTTCTCTGCTGACTCTTTGCTACTTTCTTTGTCAAGGAAGATCTGGAAGAGGTCAAACATGACTACACAATCCTAGGGTCAAAGGTGATGGGTAGAAGAGCCCAGAAGGCCAGGTGAAAAGGGAAAGCTTGGTTAGAAGAGGATGCATGCTGAACATTACTGATTAGCTGTGGGTGGTGCTATAGGCAGGACTTTGGCTATTTATGCCATGTTCCCATCTTTGATGAAAAAGAACTGCTAACAAGATACCGGGCTTTGTTAACAAGAGTAAGAGCATCACAGATGTTTTGATCTCCCTTGTGGAGGGGGTGATAGACTGGTTGAAGTCTTGTGGGTCAAGATCAGAGAAGTAAGGGCTCTGTGGTGGTCTTCTGTTACAGGCCACCCAACCAGAATATAACCAAATCAGAGGCCCATGACTCCTGTAGATTGCAAGTACACTAGGCAATATATAAATTATATATATATATTATACATATATCTTGTGCTTTGAACCCAGTGTAGTACAGAGGGGTCATATTTTAAATTAACACACATTGTAAGAATAGTACTTTTTGTGAAAAGTAGTTTAAGTTTATTCTTGAAATTGCCTTTACTTCAGGCAAAGTCTCTGACTTATTCTCCACTGTGAAGAAACAGACTAACAACAAAAATAGAGGTTTATGGAAGTGAGGCTATATAGAAAATTTTGGCAAACAAGTTAAAGCTATAGTGCTTGTTTTCTTCATTTATATTTTTATGGGCCCCATTGAACCTCCTATTTTGTCACTCCCACACTGAGAGGTCTTTCCCTAAAGATGTAAGCTATCAAAAGTCTTGTGGACTGACTTGCCCTCAAGTTTCAGGACTTACACTAATCTCCATGTTAACACAAAGTCCTCCCATTATCTATTGCGATAAGAGCGTGTACTTTGAAAGTATAGGGATTTAAACATTTTGAGTCATTGTCAAAATTTTTAGAAAGACTTTGCAGTGTGTTATGTATCATAGTTACACAAAACTGGATGCCTTACTATATAAGCCATTAAGCAAACATTCAGCAATAGTACTTGCTAAGATAATTTTACCAAGAACATTCTTTGAAGTCTGAGCAATGAGATGGTGAAGAGAATGAAGAAAAAGAAATATTTACTGTGTGCTACTAGTCACAGGAAAATAGACTTTTCTATCAATACATTTTTGCTTAAGTGGGATTAGTTTGATTAGTTTTAATTGCACTATTAATCTCTTCAAGTTATTTTTTCTGATAGTTATCTCAAATATTTTTTTTGGAGGGAATACAAATTTCAGAAAATTTGTGAGTTTGTGATTTAAGGAAATCTAACCTATCATTATTCAATTCCTTGAATGTTTAATTTTAATTCACATAAATCTTTTCTGTCAGCAGGATTTTGTTATGTTTCATTTAGTTTATATTAAATAAACTTGTTATCATTTCCATTTTTGCTATGATCTTACCATTCATCAAAATGAAAATAAAACAAAATGATATTTTTCTGACTGATGAAGACTTGTGTTAATTATCATATAGAGAAAAATATTATTCCTGTCATTATCAATAGTTTTTTTTAATCTAGAATGTATCTTAAAATTTAAAATCTCTTTAATTACATTGTCTTGGGTTTGCTGGGATAGAATCATACAATCAGTTTTCTACTAAGGAAAGCTGCAGTTTTGAGAACATTGCAGCACCCAGTTCAGTAAGAACAAAGTTGGTAAGACACTTTGTTTTCATCTGTGGCCAGACATGGTATTTGGACCTCCACAGTGATCAAGGTCTTTAACAGCTTTGAGTCATGCAGGTACACTAAAAGCCAGAGCAGCTAACTCAAGCTGGCCAACAGAAGCATTCCATACCATAAATGTCATGCTCTCTGTAAATTAGAAAGTTTACTGGGAATAATCTCATCTGTCACTTTCCCTGGAGGGTCTCATCTGTCATTCTGCCCTTGAGGTCTACTCTCCTGTTAGTCACAACCATTGTGTTTTCGCTGGAGCTGTGAAGCTTGCAGTGCTTGACCTCTAGCATTCACTGCTGGGGATGCACAGCTTGCAACCACTACATGGGCTTAGTATATAAATTTTTGTACTTCATATTAGTTTTAATATTAGGGGGTTTATTACTATTTTATTAAATTTATTTCCATTTCAGCCCATGGGTTTCCTTTCCTTTTCCTGATTCCCTTTCTCAGAGTGGGGAGGGTGTGTGTCATTGGGTGACAGAACAACTGACTAAATGAAGACAAAAATGTTTTATTCCTCTAGGTAAACAGTTATCCATATCTAAAACTAGTCTTTTGGGAATATAACACATCTCCAGTCATATTAGCATAAGGTATCTTCTAACATCCTCCTGTACCTTACCATGTAACTCAAACAAGTTCTTTTTCATTTATATTACCTTAGTTATTTTGAATCTCTAACACATAATCATTCTTCCTGCACTTGAAACATCCCCTGTATGACACATCAGCTAATGTTTCTATCATTCTGAAGCAGTATAAACTTTTGAAGTTTATATTCTTTCATTGATATTTTATTTCTGTTCTTCTAATTATACCTAGTTTACTATTTTGCCTAGTTGCTCTAGCTTCTTCTTTTTTTTTTTTTTTTTTTTCCCCAGGTTTCTGGCATCACAGTTGTTACCCTCCAACCTCATTTAATTTCTTGTGGTATAATTCTTTCATTAGTAGTATTTTCTATCCAATGACATAATTGGTATTAAAAGATGATTACTTCAAATTAGTTGAATGATTTTGGTTCAACTGATCCAATTCAAAATGCTTCAGATGGCAATCTAAAATATTTTAATTTTAAAATATTTTCTAGGATTAAATTAAACAAAATTTAGAATCATAGAATTGTCAGGGTTGGAAGGGACCTTAAAGATCAGTTCCATTCCCCCCGCCATGGGCAGGGACATCTCCCACTAGATCAGGTTGCTCAGACACCCATCCAGCCCAGTCTTAAAAATCTCTGAGGATGGGGCTTCCACCACCTCTCTGGGCAACCTGTTCCAGCGTCTCACCACCCACGTGCTGAAGCACTTCTTCCTAATGTCTGACCTGAATCGATCTATCTCTAGTTTTAATCCATTCCCTCTAGTACTACCTCTACCCAACATTCTCAAAAGTCCCTCAGCAGCTTTCTTGGAGGCCCCCTTAAGATACTGGGAGGCCACAATAAAGTGTCCCCAGAGCCTTCTCTTCCCCAGACTGAACAACCCCAACTCTCTCAGTCCATCTTCATAGCAGAGGTGCTCCAGCCCTCTGACCATCCCTGTGGCCCTTCTCTGGACACTTTCCAGCGCGTCCATATCTTTCTTATAATAGGGGCTCCAGAACTGGAGGCAGTACTCCAGGTGAGGTCTCACGAGAGTGGAGTAGAGGGGGAGAATCACCTCCCTCGACCTGCTGGCCACGCTGCTCTTGATGCAGCCCAGGATATGATTGGCTTTCTGGGCTGCAAGAGCACACTGATGGCTCTTGTTGAGCTTCCTGTCCACCAGTACCCCCAAGTCCTTTTCTTCGGGGCTGCGCTCGAGCCAGTCACCGCCCCGCCTATACTGGTGCTTGGGATTGCCCCGACCCAGATGGAGGACCTTGCACTTGGCTTTGTTGAACTTCATGAGGTTGGCATGGGTCTACCTCTCCAGCCTACCAAGGTGCCTCTGGATGGCACCCCTTCCCTCTGGTGTGTCAGCCGCCCCACGCAGGTTGGTGTCGTCGGCAAACTTGCTGAGGGTACACTCAATGCCACCGTCCGTGTTGCTGATGAAGATGTTAAACAAGACTGGTCCCAGTACTGATCCCTGAGGGACTCCACTTGCCACTGTTCTCCACTTGGATATGGACCCATTGACAGCCACTCCTTGGGTGTGGCTGTCAAGGCAGTTCTTTATCTACTGAATTGTCCTTCCATCAAACCC